>SRPY01000188.1:0-48008 GCA_018360145.1 Claviceps africana
ATTTTTTTTTATACTTTTATCTCTTTTTTTTTTTTTATAAATAAAATAGAATAATTTAGGGCTTAATTTAGTTATATATTAATAGCGGTGTAAATACTAAGGTATAATATATTAACGGTTTAAAGTAGCGAAGGTAGAGTAATAAAGGGGCCTATATTAAGTCTATATTAAAAACTAAAAGGTGTTATTATTTACTACTATTTATTCTATAGAGTAAGGGTAAGTTAATAGTATAAAAGGTAATTAGTTTTAAGGAGCTACTTCACTAGGTATTATATAGAGCTAGGCTAGTTAAAGGCAGTGTAGATCTCCCTTAGGTTTTAAATTAAGCTTATTTTAAACTCTAAAGGGTAAAGGTAGTTATATTTAAAGCATTAAAAAATAAAGTAGTAAATATTTTTATAGTTACTTTAATAGTAGTATATAAGTAAGTTTATATTAAAGATATAGTAAAAGTAAAGGAAGGAGTTAAAGCTAATCTTTTTAATATAAAGCTAAACTAAAGCTAATAATTTAAACTTAATAAAGTAAC
Source organism: Claviceps africana (assembly GCA_018360145.1). Taxonomy (NCBI): domain Eukaryota; kingdom Fungi; phylum Ascomycota; class Sordariomycetes; order Hypocreales; family Clavicipitaceae; genus Claviceps; species Claviceps africana. The sequence continues at coordinate 533 of SRPY01000188.1, forward strand.
GGTAAAGTTAGAGTACTTTTTTTTTAAAGTAAAAGTTTAGGTTCTATTTAGCTATAGTAAGGTGCTAATTTAGGCACTAATAGGCTATTAAAGCTTATTCTTAAAGCTATTGCTCTTTTTAGTTTAATTTTAGTATTTTCAATATAGAGAATATAGTAGGGTTTAGTAAAGGCTAAGTTAAGAGTAATGTATAGTTAATATAGAGTTATCTTTTATATTAAGTATTATATTAAAGGTAGGTTACTATTAAAGCATAGGCTATTTAGATTTTATTAGCTATTTTATTTACCTTAATTCTATTATAGAATTATTAAGTGTAGTAGTTAAGGTATAGGTTTAAAGGGGGGATTATTACTTTAGTTTTAACTAAGGACTATAGCGTAGCTTTATATATATTAGTAATAGTATAAAGGTATTAAGTTTACTTTATAGTAAAGGCTTTAATAATACCTTTAGCTATACCCCTATATTTAATTAAAGTATAATATAAGCCTACGCTATAGTTAATAAAGCTTTAAATAACTTAAGTATAAAGAAGTCTAAACTTATATAGTAAGTATCTTTAAGTAAATATAGAGAGTGTAGTAAGAGTAAGTTATTATTATATTAGTTTTATAATAAGCTTAAGCTAATAAGCCTTTTATTAAAGTTTATAGTGAATTTAAATGCTTAGGAAATAAGCTAACTATATTAGCTAAACTATTGTAGTCTTAAATTAAACTAGTGTTATTACTAGCTATCTCTTTCTACTAAAGTAAATAAATTTACTTTTTTATAGATAGAACTTTAAGCTTAATTTATAGAACTATTTTTAATAGATTACTTAGGTAGTCTTAAGTTAAGCTTAGGTTTTCTTTATTATATAGCTATATATTAAAATATTAATATTATTAAAAAAGCTAAGTATTAGCATAAAGTTAACTATTATAAGCTTAGTATAGAGCAGGGTAATATAGAGGAGGAAGAGAATTAGGAATATAAAGGACCCTTAAGGGACTTCTATAGGTACTATATAGGGGGCTGTTATTTAGCTATTAAATATAAAGTAGGCTTTATATAATATAGTAAAGGCTTAGGTTTAGCACGCTATTTATATAAAGAGTTTAGTGGAGACTATTATATAGATAAGTCTTATATAATATACTATATTAAAGGTAGCTAAGATATTAAGCTAAAGGAGCAATATAGTGCTGCTATAGTGCTACGCTATATATATAGCTTCTATTAAAATAGCGAGGGCTACCTCTATAGAATAATTAGTATAGTTGCCTATTTAAAGTTTTAAAAAAGCGCCACCCTCCTTAGCTATATAGATAATCTATATTACTACTATTACTTTTAATACCTTACCTATAACGCTAAGAAGGGAGATTAGTCTTTATATATTAATATGCTTTCTTTCCTTTAGTAACTTTCCTAGCTTATAGAGGACTATAACTTTAGCCTTTTAAAATAAAGCTAGGTAGTGCTTAATATAGTAGTATATATTAAGTAGGTTAAAGAGGACGCTAGTAAGTAGTTTACTATAGGCTTTAAGAAACCCTACTAAAAGCTTATTAAGTTTAAGGGCTTTCTAACTAGCTAGTCCTTTAATTATATTATATATCTCTAAAGCTATAAAGCAGTCTTCCTTTAAGAATATAGTAGAGTTAAGTTAAAGGCTAAGGTTAGCTAGTATATTATTTATATAAGCGGTTAAGGTAGGAAAGAATCTATTAAAGAATGCCTCTACTTTATTATAATAAAAGGTAGCTAAAGGTACGCTATTACTACTATAGTAAAGGGCTAAGACCTAAGTAGTTTTAAGTAGCAGGCTACTATAAAGTTAAGCCTATTATTTTAGTTTCTAAAGATTGCTCTTTCTAGCTATTATATCCGCTACTATATAGTGTTAGGAGCTATATTATTTATTATAAATAACTTATTTTTAATTTAAAGCTACATTAATAGTAGCCTATTAGCTTACTTTAGTATAGTAGTGTTATTAAAGTCTTTAGGTATATTTTATATTATAAATAGCTTTATAGATCTTAAAGGTTTACTATAGCTACACTTTAAAGGCGCTATAAAGGCCCTTTAATATAGAAAGGGTAGTAATAGTAGTAAGTTTAGCTATAAACTATATAGTAAAGGAGTTAATTTAGTAAGGGGTATTAAAGATAATTAGTATAGAGAAGGGGTAGAAGTAGTATATTACCTCTATAATAGTAAGTGTTCTATTTATTTAAGGCTATTTAAATTAGTATAGAAGTTATTTAATAGTGGTAGTTATAGAACTATAATTATAAAAGGTAATGTAGATAAGCTATAGAATATAGTTAGACCTAGTAAGGTTTAATTCTCTTAAAAATTAGGTTTAAAGATTAGTAAAGAACTAAGTATAGTTAATAGTACTATTTCTTTTACCTTATACCTACTATATTATTTTGCCCTAAAGTGTAATAAGCTTAAGTTGCTATTAAGTTATAATTACTAGGAGTTTATTACTACTAAGTAATATATAGCTATATTAGTTTTAAAGGGGGTAGTATTAATTAAAGTTATTAATAAAGATATAGTAGTGCTATAGTAGTTCTATAAAGAAGTTATAAAGGGGAGTTATTTAGTTATAGTAGTAGGTAGAAAAGTAGATAGAGTAAATATTAATATTATAGAGGGTTATAATACATTAATTAATGCTAAACTATATTATTTATAAGCTAGGGCTATATTAGCGGTAAATATAAATAGCTATTCTTTTACCTTAAGCTATAAGTTAGTAAAAACTTAGGCTTAGGTTTAAGGGGTCCTTATTAGTGCTATATAGTTTTTAAATCACTACTATATTAGTCTTAAATTAAAACCTAAGAGCTAGGTAGATAAGTTATATCTTCTTTTATATATTTTAGTATATTACTTATAGTATTATATTTAATTAAAGGGTAAAGGGGTTTTTTATAATAAAGGGGCTAACTTAATGCTAAAGTAATAGCTAAGGAAGGCCTTAATAACGCCTTAAAGCCTTAGTAAGGGGGGTATAGATATTATATTAAAGCCTAAGTATTAGTTATAGCTACTTTAAGGGCGCCTATTATACTTTTAAGGCAAGGCTTTATTAAAGAGAGTGTTATTAGCCTATCTATATTAGCTATAGGTTTAGACCTTAGTTTAGCTATTTATATTTATAGAGGTTAGTGTAGGCAGGGCGGTAAAGCTACTAGGCTAGCTTAGGTACGTAGCATAGGCTTTTATTTAGCGGTTATTAGCAATTAGATAGTGCTTTAACTAGGCAGGGTAGGTGTTTATATAGTTAGTATATTACTCCCGCCCTATACCTATAATAGCTAGGTAATTAGTTTTAAAAGTATACTTAATAGTAGTATAGTAGCTATAATATAGAGTTATAGTGCAGTATATAGTAATATAGCTAAATTTAAAGTATTAATAGTATTAGTGTAGATAGAGAGCTTTATTATATAGTTTAGCTTTAAATATTTTAGCTTTATAAATAACTTCTCTACAGTATAGTTTATTAACTATATTAATATCTTTAATTTTAAGGATAAAAGGGGCTTATATTATAGTGCTATAGGGTTTCTACGCTATAACCCTAGTAATGCCGCCGCTATTAATAGAGGTAAGGTAGTAGAGGATGTCTTCTTTAGCAACTTAATATATATAATAAATAGGGAATCCTTTAATAATAATACTAAACACTTATTAGTTTAGCGTTGTATTTAAGCTAAAGGTAGTTTAGATCTATTTTATATCCTTAGTATAGGGTTAGGCTGTATCCTTAAAGGTAACCACTATATTACTACTATAAAGGCGCTTTATAGCTACTGTAGTGTCTTTACCTATAGCTTTATTAATAGTATAAATAATGTCTTTTAGGCTATATTATTTAACTGCTTTATTAATTAAGTTGCCTTTAATAACAGTCTCTCTATAGATATAAAGCAGTACTGCTATAGAGGTAGCTAAGTAAATAAGCCTAATAATTATTAAGGTAGCGCTGCTAGCTATAATTCTAGTCTATATTATAGCTAGTGCGGTTTTAGGTTAGATAGCCTTCTTAATTACCCTTTTAACTATTGCTTTAAAGTTAGCAGTTATAACTAGTTCTTAGGGGTTAGTAGGTTACCTATAATAAACCTACGTTATTTCTACGTTAATAATGTATAAAACAACCTTTTAGACTCCTTTTAGCGAGAAGGTTAGTATAAGCTTAGTAATTTTATTATATTTTTATTATAAATAAACTAGTACTTAGTCCTAAGCTACGTTAACTATAGTGTTAACTTAGTTTCCTACTATAAACTTACTATAGTAAGTAAAGGAATTATAGTAACTCTATAAAAGACTACAGTTTTCTATATTAATATCTATTATTATTACACTATTTACTATACCTATACTCTAAGCCTAATACACTATTATAAAAGAGAGTAAATAGGTATAGCGAAACTTTTTATTTACTTTTTAAGTTGATCTAAGTCGATTCTACGGCGTTGTCGCGGTGCGGGCGAAATCGCGAAAGTTCTTTTTAATTTTCTCTTTTACTTCTTTATTATATTACTATATAAAATATATTCTTATATTTTAAGTAGCTTTATATTTATTATTTTATATATACTATTATTATTATAGTAGTATTAATATAAATTTAAGGTAAATTTATATTAATAGCTTTATTAAAAGTATAGAGATTTTATATATTTATTACTTTTTTAATGGCTTTTTTATAAATTATAATATTTAAATTAATTTATAGTATTAATTAAGTACTATATTAAAACTAAGTTAAATAAAGACCTATCTTTTTATAGACTTTTTTTTATTTTAAATACTTAAAATAAATATTACTATTACTTAGTTAAGAATATAATAAATTAAAGTTAAAATTAAGTTAATATTAATATAAATATTTATTAAATAAATTATAAAACTATTTTTCCCCTCCCCCCTCCGCCTCACCACCACTATTATCATCCCCCCCCTCCCCGTCCTCGGACCCCTCCGCCACCGCCTCAGAGCCAGTGCAGGCCCTACCTACTCCCGCTAAGGACCGTTCTATTAGGTTATTTTATTGCTTTAATAAATAAGTGATTTAGTTTATATAGACTAGTATTTTACACTTAAAAATACTGCTATAGCTAGTAGTTATAATAAAGGCCTAACTTAAACTCTATATTAAAGTTAACTTAGTATTAATAAAGCACTTAACTATTTATTAAATAACTTTATATAAATTACACTATATAATATTAATTACTAATACACCTTTACTAAGGGATTAAGTTAGATTTATATTAAACACTATAGAATTACTTAAGTTATATTAGGCTTAAAAGTTTATAACTTTTTATATTATATTATAAACCACTATTATATTAAGTAAAGCTTATTTTAGTTAATATTTAACTTAACTTTACTTTAAACTTTAAACTTATTAAATATAACTTACTAAGCTATATATATTTAAAATAATTTAAACTAATACTTAAAATTTAAGTTAGCTATAGTAGCCTTACTATAAGTCTATATTAAATATTTATTAAATTAATTATAATAATAAATATTAAGATCTTCTATTTTAATAAAGTAAAGGGAGTATAAAAATATTTACTTTATACTTTATATAGGTTAAAGTTAAAGCTTAAATAAATATAAAGGGGGACTAAATATTTATTAAAAGGCCTTTAACTTTTAATTAACTAGCTATTTTCTTTATTATTTAAAATTAATATAATATTAAGGGTTTAAACTAGCTTTAATATAAAGACTAAGATAGCTTTATACTAAATTTTAAAAGAGAAAGGGATATTTATAATTTTTTAACTAAATATAAAGAAAAAAAGAGAGAAAAAGAAAAAAAACCCTTAAAAAAGTTCCCTTTACTTATAAAAAAAGAGTAGCGCTTAAAATTATTTATTAAATTATTTATTAATATATTAAATTTATTTAAGTAATTAATAACTATTATTTTACTACTACACTATATTTATACTACTTATTACTAAGGCTTAACTTAGTTCTATATTTAGTACCTATTAAATTAATAACTCTTAATAATTTAATATATAATTATATTGTATTGTATTTAGTATACTAGCAGCTATTTTTTATATAAGCATTTTATGCTCTTAGCTATATCTAGAACCTTTACACTTAATTTTTAGTAGGAAAACCTTATTAGGTTGTTAATTAATAATTACTTAAGTAATTATTAATTAGTTAGTTGCTTAATAGGGTGAAAAACCTACTAAATACATTTAAAATCTGCTTTTTTTAGTCCTTATTTCTAACTATAAAATACTGGTTTAGCTATAAATTACCCTATACCTCCTTTTTTATTTTTAGTTATTAACATATACCACCGCTACCCCACTTTTTTTTATTCCTAATTACCTATTTTTTTCCTAGTAATTATAGCTATAAACTAGCTCTATAACCTAAGAGCTAGGGAGTAATTTACTTATTTATAATGCAGAAGTGGCTAATCCACGTCGCTTAGTTAGCAATAGAAAAGTGGGGGGACTAGACCCACTTTTTTGCTGCTAACTAAGCACTAATTAGCTAAAAGTGGGGCCACCACTCCCCTTCTAGCTAATTAGGGTCTGATTTTTCTTAGCGCCCCTGCCCCTATACATACACTAAGAAAAACCTATGTCCTATGCAGGATTTAAACCTGCGACCGCAAGCGGTCATCCGGGCGCTTAACCACTGCGCCACGGGACAATTTAATATATAATAATTACTTAATTTAATAATTAATATACCTTTAAATTAGTAGTATAGCTATATTATAATTTATAACCTTTTATAACCTTTTACGCTCTTTTATATTACTTTATATTCTATAGTATATAGCTAGTATATTATACCTTTTTTAGTAACTTAACTTAGCCTTAAATAAAGCTTAATTTAAAACTATAAAGTCCTCGCCCCCCCCTTTAAATTTAATATATTTTTATATACCTTTTTATATATATTACTTATACTTTTTACTAAACTCTTTTTAGTAACTATAGCTAAAGCTTAGTTAGTAATATATTAATTTTTATAATAAGCATTACTTAAGGCTTAACTTAAGCCTCTTTAATACCTATATCTACTATTATATATAGGTTTTCCCCTTTATTCTAAGGTTTTTCCTATATAGATTACTAAGACGAGGTACTAGCTAAGGGCTCTATGCCCCCTAGAGTAAATAAATAAATAAATAAATAAATAATACTATTTTTTAATATCTTTTACTTTAATTAAATAAAGTAAGTAAAGGAAGTTATATAATACTTTAAGCTAAATATAAATTAACTATAGTATTAAATTAAAAAAGGGATAGCTATTTATATCTTTTTTAATAGTTAAATTTAGTAGTATTTTCTTTAATATAGTATAATTAAAGTAAAACTAATATTAATATAAAATTATTATAATAAAAAGAGAGAGAGATATTTATAATTTTTAATAATAAAAAAAGAAGAAAGAGAAGATATTAAGTAAGGTAAAGGGAGCTCTCTTTATAGCTAAAAGACCCCCCCCCTTAGTAACTAATAGGTAGCTAGTAGCTAAACTATATAGTCTTTATAGTATTATATAAATCTCTATAAAAGTTAGTAATTAATTCTTAATATTAAGGCAGCAATTAATTAAATATAAAGTAGCACTAAGTTAAACCTTAACTTAAGTGCTAAAGGTAATATATCTCTCCTTTTTAATATTATACTATATTACTATTATTAGTTTTTTAACTCTTTATTACATTATTTCAATAATACTATTTATACTATACACTTTTTAGTAATATTAGCTAAAATAAGCTAGCTATATATTAACTTTTATAGTTAGCACTTATTTAAAACTATACTAGCCTTAAAGTAAATACTCTATAGTAATATATAGGTTTTCCTCTTTACTCTAAGGTTTTTTCTATATAGATTAAGTAGTAAAGGTACTAAATACTAGGCTAAAGCTTAGCTAGTGTAAATAAATAAATAATTAACTTTATATAATATAACTTATATAAAGTTATTTAATAAATAATTAAATACTTTATTAATATTAAGTTAGCTTTAATATAGAGTTTAAGTTAAGCCTTTATTATAATTAATAGCTATAATAGTATTTTTAAATATAAAATATTAGTTTATATAAGTTAAATTATTTATTTATTAAAGTAATAAAATAAACTATTAAAATAATCTTTAATAAAGGTAGTTAAGAGCTATATTAATATTAAAGTAATAGTAAAAAGAGTTAAAAGTAAAAAAAAAGAGAATAATAATAATAATAATAAAGTAAAAAAAGAAAAGATTTAAAAAAAGGCTATAATAAAAGAGATATAAAGATATATAAATAGCTTTATAAATAGCTTTATAGTTAATAAACTTAGGTTTTTTTTTCTTTTATTTTTCTTTTTATATTTCTTTTATTTCTTTTATTTCTTTTTTTTTTATTATTATTTTATTTTATTTTATTTTTCTGTATTATTTTTATTATTATATTTATTTTTTAAAAAATAAAATAAAATAACTTAAAGCTTAGTTAAGTTATATATTAATATTAATATAAATATTAAATATAATAAAGTAATAGTTTAAAGTAATATTAATCAAGTAAAAAAAAAGCCTATATTAGTTTTATATAAAAGGCTAAAAAGTACTATTATTTATTATTATTCCCTTTATAAAGTAAACATAAGCTAAAAATATAGAAAATAATTTATTTTAAACATTTACTTTATTAAATACTATATAAAATTAAAATAATTAAATATAATATAAATCTTTTTTAAGTTTTAAATTAAATTTACTTTAAACTTTAAAGAGTAAAAGTAATTATATTTAAAGTTTTAAAAAATAAAGTAATAAATATCTTTATAATTACTTTAATAATAATTTATTAATAAATTTATATTAAAAATATAATAAAAGTAAAGAAATAAATTAAAATTAATTTTTTTAATATAAAGCTAAATAAAGGCTAATAACTTAAATTTAATAAAGTTATAATAAAGTTAAAGAATTTTCTTTTTAAAGTAAAAGTTAAGGTTTTATTTAATTATAATAAGATTTTTACTTAAATATTAATAAATAATTAAAGTATAGTTTTAAAGATATTACTTTTTTTAGTTTAATTTTAAGGTTTTAAATATAAAGAATATAGTAAAATTTAATAATAGCTAAATTATAAGTAATATATATTTAATATAAAGATATTATTATTTATATTAATTATTATATTAAAGGTAAGTTATTATTAAAGTATAAGCTATATAAATTTTATTAACTATTTTATTTACTTTAATTCTATTATAAAAGTATTAAATATAGTAGTTAAAATATAAATTTAAAGAGAGAATTACTATTTTAATTTTAATTAAAAACTATAATATAGCTTTATAAACTTTAATAATAATATAAAAGTAATAAATTTATTTTATAATAAAGGCTTTTATAATACCTTTAGCTATACTTTTATACTTAATTAAAGTATAGTATAAGCCTATATTATAATTAATAAAGCTTTAAATAATTTAAATATAAAAAAGTTTAAATTTATATAATAAATATCTTTATATAAATATAAAGAGTATAGTAAAAGTAAATTATTATTATATTAATTTTATAATAAACTTTAATTAATAGGCTTTTTATTAAAGTTTATAATAAACTTAAATATAAAAAAAGTAAGTTAATTATATTAATTAAATTATTATAGTTTTAAGTTAAATTAATATTATTATTAGTTATCTTTTTTTATTAAAGTAAATAAGTTTACTTTTTTATTAATAAAACTTAAAGCTAAATTTATAAAATTAATTTTAATAAACTATTTATATAGTTTTAAATTAAACTTAAGTTTTCTTTATATTATAGCTATATATTAAAATATTAATATTATTAAAAAAACTAAATATTAATATTAAGTTAATTATTATAAGTTTAATATAAAGTAAAGTAAGATAAAATAAAAAAAGAATTAAAGATATAAAAAACCTTTAAAGAACCTTTATAAGTATTATATAAAGGGTTATTATTTAACTATTAAATATAAAGTAAGCTTTATATAATATAATAAAGGCTTAGATTTAATATATTATTTAAATAAAAAGTTTAATAAAAACTATAATATAAGTAAGTTATATATAATATATTATATTAAAGGTAGTAATAATATTTAATTAAAAAAGTAAAGTAATACTATTATAGTGCTATATTATATATATAACCTTTATAAAAATAATAAAAGCTATTTTTATAAAATAATTAATATAGTTATTTATTAGAAGCTTTAAAAAAGCACTACCTTTCTTAGCTATATAAACAATTAATATTATTATTATTACTTTTAAAACTTTATTTATAATATTAAAAAAATAAATTAGTTTTTAAGTATTAATATATTTTTTTTCTTTAAAGAATTTATTAAATTTATTAAAAATTATAACTTTAGCTTTTTAAAATAATATTAAGTAATATTTAATATAGTAGTATATATTAAATAAATTAAAGAGAATATAAATAAATAGTTTATTATAGACTTTAAAGAACTTTATTAAAAGTTTATTAAATTTAAAGGCCTTTTAATTAATTAACCCTTTAATAATATTATAAATCTTTAAAGTAGTAAAGTAATTTTTTTTTAAAAATATAGTAAAGTTAAGTTAAAGGCTAAAGGTAGTTAATATATTATTTATATAAATAATTAAAGTTAAAAAGAATTTATACAAAAATACTTTAACTTTATTAAAATAAAATATAGCTAAAGGTATATTATTATTATTATAATAAAGGTTTAAAACTTAAATAGTTTTAAATAATAAATTACTATAAAGTTAAGCTTATTATTTTATTTTCTAAAGGTTATTCTTTTTTATTATTATATTTATTACTATATAATATTAAAAGTTATAGTATTTTTTATAAATAACTTATTTTTAATATAAAGCTATATTAATAATAGCTTATTAATTTACTTTTATATAGTAATATTACTAAAGTTATTAAGTATATTTCATATTATAAATAGTATTATAAATTTTAAAGGTTTATTAAAGCTATACTTTAAAAATATTATAAAGGCCCTTTAATATAAATAAAGTAATAATAATAATAAGTTTAATTATAAATTATATAATAAACGAATTAATTTAATAAAAGGTTTTAAAGGTAGTTAAGATAAAAAAGGGATAAAAGTAATATATTATTTGTATAATAGTAAATATTTTATTTATTTAAAGCTATTTAAAGTAATAAAGGGGTTTAGTTATATTAATTATAAAGTAATAATTATAAAATATAATATAAATAAGCTAGAAAATATAGTTAAATTTAATAAAGTTGAATTCTTTTAAAAATTAAGTTTAAAAATTAATAAAAAATTAAATTTAGTTAATAATATTATTTTACTTACTTTATATTTATTATATTATTTTAGTTTATAATATAATAAATTTAAGCTACTATTAATATATAACTATTAAAGGTTTATTACTATTAAGTAATATATAGCTATATTAATTTTAAAGAGAGTAATATTAATTAAAGTTATTAATAAAGATATATTAATACTATAGTAGCTTTATAATAAATTTATAAAGGGAAATTATTTAATTATAATAATAGATAAAGAAATAAATAAAGTAAATATTAATATTATAAAGGGTTATAGTATATTAATTAATATTAAATTAAATTAATTATAATTTAAAGTTATATTAATAATAAATATAAATAGCTATTTTCTTACTTTAAGCTATAAATTAATAAAAGCTTAGGCTTAGGTTTAAAAAGTCTTTATTAATATTATATAGTTTTAAAATTACTATTATATTAGTTTTAAATTAAAACTTAAATATTAAGTAAATAAGTTATATTTTCTTTTATATATTTTAATATATTATTTATAATATTATATTTAATAAAAAGTAAAGGGGTTTTTTATAATAAAAAGGCTAACTTAATATTAATATAATAGCTAAAGCAGGCTTTAATAGTCCTTTAAGGCCTTAATAATAATAATATAAAGGTTATATTAAAGCTTAAGTATTAATTATAGCTACTTTAAAGGTATTTATTATATTTTTATAGTAAAGCTTTATTAAAAAAAGTATTATTTATTTATTTATAATAGTTATAAATTTAAATTTTGATTTAGCTATTTATATTTTTAAAAGTTAATATAAATAAAGTAATAAAGCTATTAAGCTAGTTTAAATATATAATATAGGCTTTTATTTATTTATTATTAATAACTTAATAATACTTTAATTAAATAAAGTAAGTATTTAAGTAGTTAATATATTACTTTTATTTTATATTTATAAAAGTTAAGTAATTACTTTTAAAAGTATATTTAATAATAATATAATAGTTATAATATAAAGTTATAATATAGTATATAATAATATAGTTAAATTTAAAGTATTAATAATATTAATAAATGTAAAGAGCTTTATTATATAGTTTTACTTTAAATATTTTAACTTTATAAATAACTTTTTTATAATATAGTTTATTAAGTATATTAATATCTTTAATTTTAAATATAAAGAGAGCTTATATTATAATACTATAAAAAGTTTATATTATTACTTTAATAATATTACTATTATTAATAATAATAAAGTTATAAAAAATATCTTTTTTAATAATTTAATATATATAATTAATAAAGAAATAGTAAAACTTTCGCGATTTCGCTTACACTGTAATACCACTATAGAATTAATTTAAATTAATTTAAAAAGTAAATAAAAAGTTTTACTATATTTATTTACCCCCTTTTATAATAGTATATTAAGCTTAAAGTATAGATATAGTAAGTAGTGTAATAATAATAAATATTAATATAGAAAACTATAGTATTTTATAAAGTTATTATAATCCCTTTATTTACTATAGTAAGTTTATAGTAGAAAATTAAGTTAATACTATAGTTAATATAGCTTAGGACTAAGTATTAGTTTATTGATAATAAAAATACAATAAAATTACTAAGCTTATACTAACTTTTTATTAAAAGAAGTCTAAAAGGTTATTTTATATATTATTAATATAGAAACAATATAGGCTTATTATAGGTAATTTATTAACCCTTAGAAACTAATTATAACTATTAACCTTAAAGTAATAATTAAAAGGGTAATTAAAAAATCTATTTAGCTTAAAACTATATTAACTATAATATAAGTTAGAATTATAGTTAGTAGCGCTACTTTAATAATTAATAAGCTTATTTACTTAGCTATCTTTATAGTAGTATTGCTTTATATTTATAAAAAGACTGTTATTAAAGGTAACTTAATTAATAAAGTAGTTAAATAATATAGCTTAATAGATATTATTTATATTATTAATAAAGCTATAAATAAAGATACTATAGTAGCTATAAAGCGCCTTTATAGTAATAATATAGTAGTTATTTTTAAGGATATAGCTTAACTTTATATTAAAGATATAAAATAAGTTTAAACTACCTTTAGCTTAAATATAATATTAAACTAATAAATATTTAGTATTATTATTAAAGAATTCTTTATTTATTATATATATTAAGTTATTAAAGAAGATATCCTTTACTATTTTACCTTTATTAGTAGCAGTAGTATTATTAAAGTTATAATATAAAAACTCTATAGTATTATAATATAAGCCTCTTTTATCTTTAAAATTAAAGATATTAATATAGCTAATAAACTATATTATAAAGGAGTTATTTATAAAGCTAAAATATTAAAAGCTAAACTATATAATAAAGCTTTTTACTTATATTAATACTATTAATACTTTAAATTTAGCTATATTACTATATATTATATTATAACTTTATATTATAACTACTATACTACTATTAAGTATACTTTTAAAACTAACTACTTAGCTATTATAGATATAGAGTAGAAGTAATATATTAACTATATAAATATTTACTTTATTTAATTAAAACACTACTTCATTATTAATAACTACTAAATAAAAGCCTATATTATATACTTAAATTAGTTTAGTAGCTTTATTACCTTACTTATATTAACCTTTATAAATATAAATAGCTAAACTAAGATTTAAATCTATAGTTAATATAAATAGGCTAATAATACTCTCTTTAATAAAGCTTTACTTTAAAAGTATAGTAAATACCTTTAAAGTAGTTATAATTAATATTTAAGCCTTAATATAATATTTATATCTCTATTATTAAAGCTTTAAAGTGCTATTAAGGCCTTTTTTAGCTACTACTTTAGCATTAAATTAGCTCTTTTATTATAAAAAAACCCCTTTATTTTTTAATTAAATATAATATTATAAGTAATATATTAAAATATATAAAAGAAAATATAACTTATTTACTTAGCTTTTAAGTTTTAACTTAAAATTAATATAGTAGTAATTTAAAAACTATATAATATTAATAAAGACTTTTTAAACTTAAGCTTAAGTTTTTATTAATTTATAGCTTAAAATAAAAGAATAATTATTTATATTTATTATTAATATAGCCTTAGCTTATAAATAATATAGTTTAATATTAATTAATATACTATAACCCTTTATAATATTAATATTTACTTTATTTACTTTTTTACTTATTACTATAACTTAATAACTCCCTTTTATAACTTCTTTCTAAAGCTACTATAGTATTATTATATTTTTATTAATAACTTTAACTAATACTACCCTCTTTAAAATTAATATAGCTATATATTACTTAATAGTAATAAACTTTTAATAATTATAGCTTAATAATAACTTAAACTTATTATACTTTAAAGTAAAATAATATAATAAATATAAAATAAAAGAGATAATATTATTAACTATATTTAATTATTTATTAACCTTTAAACTTAATTTTTAAAAGAATTAAACCTTATTAAATTTAACTATATTTTAGAGCTTATTTATATTACCTTCTATAATTATAATTTTATAATTAATATTATTAAATAAACTTTACACTACTTTAAATAACTTTAAATAAATAAAACACTTATTATTATAAAAATAGTATACTACTTTTACCCTTTTTTTATATTAATTATCTTTAATATCTTTTATTAAATTAACTCCTTTACTATATAGTTTATAGCTAAACTTACTATTATTACTACTTTTTTTATATTAAAAGGCCTTTATAATACCTTTAAAGTATAGTTATAATAAACCTTTAGGGTTTATAAAGCTATTTATAATATAAAATATACTTAAAGACTTTAGTAATACTACTATATTAAAGTAAACTAATAAGCTACTATTAATATAGCTTTAAATTAAAAATAAATTATTTATAAAGAATAATATAGCTTTTAATACTATATAGTAGTAAATATAATAGCTAAAAAGAGTAACCTTTAAAAACTAAAATAATAAGCTTAACTTTATAGTAATTTATTATTTAAAACTACTTAAGTTTTAACTTTTTACTATAGTAGTAATAGTATATTTTTAACTACCTTTTACTATAATAAAGTAAAGGTATTTTTTAATAGATTCTTTTTTACTTTAATTACTTATATAAATAATATATTAACTAACTTTAGCCTTTAATTTAACTTTATTATATTTTTAAAGAAAAACTACTTTATAGCTTTAAAGATATATAATATAATTAAAAGATTAATTAACTAAAAAGCCTTTAAATTTAATAAGCTTTTAATAGAGTTTTTTAAAGCCTATAGTAAACTATTTATTAGTATTCTCTTTAACTTACTTAATATATATTATTATATTAAGTATAACTTAGTTTTATTTTAAAAGGCTAAAGTTATAGTTCTTTGTAAATTAAAAAAGTTACTTAAAAAAAAAAGTATATTAATATATAAAGATTAATCTCCCTTTTTAATATTATAGATAAGGTATTAAAAGTAGTAGTAGTAGTATAAATTATTTATATAGCTAAAAAGAGTAGCGCTTTTTTAAAGCTTTAAATAAGTAACTATATTAATTATTTTATAAAAATAGCCCTTATTATTTTAATAAAAGCTATATATATAGTATAGCACTATAGCAGCACTATATTACTTCTTTAGCTTAATATTTTAGCTACCTTTAATATAGTATATTATATAAAACTTATTTATATAATAGTTTTTATGAATCTCTTTATATAAATAGTATATTAAATCTAAGCCCTTACTATATTATATAAAGCCTACTTTATATTTAATAGCTAAATTATAGCCTCTTAAATAGTATTTATAAAGGTCCTTTAAAGGTATTTTATATCCTTAATTTTCTTTTTTCTTTACATTACCTTACTTTATATTAAACTTATAATAGTTAACTTTATATTAATACTTAGCTTTTTTAATAATATTAATATTTTAATATATAACTATATAATAAAGGAGACTTAAGCTTAATTTAAAACTACTTAGATAGTTTATTAAAAATAGTTTTATAAATTAAGCTTAAAGTTTTATTTATAAAAAAGTAAACTTATTTACTTTAATAGAAAAAGATAGCTAATAATTGTTGAAAATAACAGCTATTTTCAGGAGACCTCATCCACTATAAGGACCTTTAACAGGCCTTATAACGACCCTAACCCTGACCCCTATAGAGACCTTATAGGGGGCTTTTAGGTTAAAAGCCGGCGGCGGTGCATATAATACACACGTGCACGCACGCGCGGTAAGCGTAAAAATAAATGTTTTAGCTAAGAGCTTACAGCTATAAGCGCCCTACTTTTCTAGCCTTTTTGCCCTTAATTACATGCTTTAATAGCTAATATATGCCTATTTAGAAAGCTAATAAACTATTAGCTTTAGTAATTAATTTTTATAGTAATAAAGTACGCTAATTAAATTTTAATTAAAGATTTAAGCTATACTGCTTAGTAGTTATAAAGCTTTAGGTTATATAACCTATAGGCTACTTTAAAGGAGGAAATAAAAGGTCTTTAAAATTAAATTATATAAGGATTAAAGGTTATAGAAAGGAAATATAAGGAGTTTTATTATTGCTAAAGTAAGGGGAATTTTTCTATATAAATTTCCTAATTTTTAGATTTTTAGGATTTTTTTATATATAGATTTTTACTAAGTAAAATTTTTAGTATATATATTAATAAGTTAGTTATATAGCTATAAGTCTATTTTTTTTTTTATATATAAATAAATTTTATAGAAAATAAAAAGTGGCTTATAAGCCTTTACTAGCTATATAGATTTACTAATAGGCTTAGTAGGTATATAAAGAAGAACACTTATCTTTTTATAGCTATTTATAACTGTATAGACTGTTAATTAAACCTACTACTTATAACATTAGATAAATTAGATAAAATCTAAGAAAATTCACTTATATTTTATAAGCTAAAATTTAGTATATTTTATATACTAAAAAGCGTGTATTAAGCTTTTAATATAGAAATAAGGCCTATAGTAACTGCTATAGCGCTATAAAGACCTTCTAACCGCTAGCTTACTAAGCCTCACTACTTTAGTACTTTAAAGGGTAAAAGCCTTTATAAACTCTTTATTTCTAATAGATTATAAGCTTAAGAGCACTTTTTAAGTACTAAAAAATTCACTGAATTTTATAGAATAAAGAGAAAATTCACTAAAAATTATCTAAATTTTCTATATTAAAGTATAGACTTAAAGAAAGACTTAGAAGCTATTATTCCTTTTATAAAAATAAAATAAATTCGCTAAAAGAAGTCTCCCCTTCTATAAAATAAGGAGAAATATAGTATAGAAGAAATTCTACTTCTATAAAAATAGAATCTGCAAATTATAGAAGCATTTCTACTTCTATAAAAAAAAAAAAAAAAGGAAAAAATATAGAAAACTCCTATTTCTATAAAAAGAGCATAGAGGTATTCCCCTCTATAAAAAGGAAACATTATAGAAGCTTTCCCTCTATAAAGGCCTTAGAAACATTTCTATTTTTAAAGGCTAAGACCTATAAATAAAAGCTTTTATAGGCATTTTTTCTGTAAATTCCTACTTTATAAAGCTTTTCCTTCCTCTATAATTTAGCAGCTATAGACTTTATAAACTTAAGGCCTTAGGCTAAGAGCTAAGAGCAGGTTTAGGTTAATTCTATAAACTAGTAAATTGCTACTTAGAATAATAATCTCTAATATTCTATAAAAATTAAAAGATTTAGCTATAACTATAGCTAATAACCTAGTAAATAAGCTAGTAAATACACTACTAGAAGATTTTAATTCTAGTGGGAGTATAAGCTAAAATAAGGCTTCTAATATATTAAATTCCTATAATAACTCTATTATTAAGGAATTTAATAAAAGGGTTTATAGCTTTTTAAAGGCTATAAGGCTAAAGGGACTAGAAAATTACAATTAATAGAAATAAGCCCTAGTAATCTAATTTAGGGCTTTAGAAATACCTAATTTTCTAGATAATTCTAAGGGATTTTCTAGTAATTTAAGTAACTCTAACTAAGCTATTATTCTTATGCTTTTAAGAGATAGCTGTTCTAAGGCCCCTTAGGCTGCTATAATTTAGTAATAAGACCTAGCAGAAGCCTTTAGCCTTCTAGAAAGGTAGTATTCTTAGAGTGCTAAAATATAACGTGGCTCCCTATATTCCTAATTCTATAGCCTAAATTTCTAAGGCTTTAAGGGATCCTTAGAGGCTTTTAATGCTTTATTTAATAATTTACTAGCTAAACTAGTAATTTTTAGCATTTCTATAGAACCTATAGATTAAGTAAATTAATATTTATAAGTATTAAAATCTACTTTTCCTTAGTAGGCAGAAAGGTAACGATTTGCTATAAGAACTAATAGAGCCCTAAGGATCCCTATAGAGGCACTAAATTTGCAATTTTTAATGGCAGACCTGCTAAAAGAGCAGCGAGATAAGAGCTCTACTGTAGCTAAAGCTCTGAATTATAGAGCTATAAGCTTTAAGGAATCTGTATATAGAGGCTCTAAAGAAAATAAAACCCCTAATTTTTATAAAAATAAGAATAATAAAAAGAATAACCCCTAAGAAAATAAGGGAAATTCTAAGTCCTCTTCTAATAAAAAGAAAGGCAAAACCTAGCCTAAGAAATCCTCTAAAAAGGCTGAGAATAAGGCTTAAAAGGGCGTATTTATGCTAGGCAATTTTAACCTTATTAATAGCTCTTTAAAGCTTTTTAGCAGACTTAGTAGCCTTAGTGCTAGCAGCGAATCTACTGATTTTAGTGATTCTAGTAGTGTTACTAGCACTAAAAAAGACCTAAGGGATAAAAAACCCTCTAAGGCCTTTAATTTTAATTATAAAGTAATAAAGAACTCCCTTCTTTATAATATAGGCTCTATAGTATATTTAGTTAATTTTAAAGAGCACTTTACAAGCTATATTCCTTATAAAAAGGGGGAAGCTAAGCCTATCTCTACTAGTAGGGGACCTATATATTCTAAGGGATATAGAAAAGCTAAATTTCTAGTGCTTTACTAGTAAAATCCTAATAAATATAGGCCTTTAATTCTTTAAAACGCACTATATTCCCTAGGTTTAAATATAAATATAGTTAGTGGATTAAAGCATTATTTAGCAGGAGGATATATAAGTAAAAATGCTTTATATTTAGTTAATAGGTCTTGTATTAGTCTTTTAAATATTAAGAAATACGGTTTTTTCTTTTAAATAAAAGACCTATATATACCCCTTTTAAAATCACCTAGTAGCTCTTGTAGTCACTATAATAGTCATTTTAACTATTAGGCTTTTAGCTACCCTATAGAGGTTAAAATCCCTCTTTAAAAGCCTTTATAAGCTAAGGAAGCTATTAAAATTAAAGAATTAGGGGATTTTAATTTAGAACCCCTTAATACTATAGCCCCTTCTTCCCTAATGCCTATAGCCCTAGGCTAGGTCCCTAATTCCCCTAATTTAGCACTTAATTCCCTTAAATTAAGGCCTAATTCTTAAGGGGTATAACAGGCTTTAGCGGACCCTCTTACTATATTTTTAGAGGCTTTAAAAGACCTAAAAACAACAGAAGGTCTTTTAGAGCCCTTAGGACTGTAGGTGCCCTAATAAGAGGCCTATAGATCCTCTAATAGGGCCTAATAGGGAGCTATAAAAGAAGGCCCTATAGGGCCTAAAAAGTTAAGCTTAGGCGCTAAAAGTTAACCTTTAAAGCCTAATTTATATTAAAAATTACTAAAACTAGCTAGAATTTAGTATATTTAGCTAAGGCATTTAGGGATTAACCTTCTAAAGAAAATAAGCTTATTAGCTAAGGGAATACTGGATTTTACTAGTATTAAAAATAAGGATTTTAACTATTTAACCTATACTTAAACTAAGGCAGTTAGAAGACTTAATAAAAATTTAATTCCTAACCCTCCTAAAGCTTTAGATAGGCTAGAGGGGGATATAGTAAAAATCAGCCCTACCCTTTATAATAAGTAGTAAATCTACCTATTTTTAGTAGACTAAAAAACTAAATTTAGGTAGGTTTTATAAATGCCTAATAAAGAGGGACCTACTGTATTTTTAGCTATTAAAAGCTTCTTTATATCTCTAAAGAATGAGTTTAGTACCTACCCTAAATATCTACATTTTAATAGAGGTAAAGAAATTAATTCTGCTTTATAGGGCTAGCTAGCTAAAAAGGGGATAAAATTTACAACCTCTTCCCTTTATATCTATAAGCAAAATAGATTAGCTAAGCGTTCTATCTATGTTATTTTAGATAGATTACGGGCTACCCTACACTGGTCTGGTTTGCCGTTATTTTTATAGAATTTTGTCCTTTTTTAGTTATAAATTCTATAAATTTATTAGCAAATTTAACTAAACCAGCGTGCCCGGTACAATTATTAGCTAACGACTTTAATAGGCCCTTTGTGCTTAATTATAGCTCTTTTAAAGCTATAGGCTCTTATTATAAAGTCTTAATTCCTTTTAAAAAAAGACCTAAAGCTTAAAAGCTAGCCTTTAAGACAATGCTTAGCAGGCTACTTACTATAGTGGGTTCTAAGACCTATATAGTATATATTCCCTTTAAAAGGCTTATAATAAAAACTAGCTTTCTTAGAATTATAGAACCTATAGGCTCTATTTCTAGCGGCCTCCCTAGGCTTTTTATAGGGAATAATAGCTCTTTAGAGGGGGATTTCCCTAATAAAAATACCCTAAAACCCTCTATAATTATAGAGGGGGCTGAGATAAATTTAGAACCCTCTAATCCTCTAATAGAGAGTAATTCCTTAGAGGGGGAAAAACAACTAAATAAGGTTATTCTTAGTGATAAGGATTACCCTATACCTTATAATTAAATAGTTGGAAATAAGCTTAGCTAAGCCCCTAGTCCTAAGGATTAAAATTCACTAAATTTAACGCAATCTAAGCCTAAAAAAATCGATTTAAATCTAGATAAAATGGATATCAATATAGGGGCTTTTATACGTTAAATCTGCTATAAGGCATAACTTAAAGCAAAAGAAAATATATTTAAAAGTGAGCCTAAGACCTAGAAGCAAGCTTTATATTTACTAGATGAAGCTAAATAGCTTAAAGCGATTTTTAGTAAATTTAAGCAACTTCTAAAGGCTAGAACCTTTAAATTTATAGAGGTAGACTAAGTCCCTAAAGGCTAGAAGGTTCTAAAAAAGCGCTTAATATTAAAAATAAAGAGAGATAAAGAAAATAATCCTCTTAAATATAAAGTATAGCTTATTACTAAAGGATTTATACAAATAAAAGGGTTAGATTATATAGATACTTTTATTACCACTAATATTCCCCCTAGCTAGTAAATCTTACTAGCCTTAATAGCTTAAAATAACTAGGAAATAGAGTAAGTAAACTTTATTAGTGCCTTTTTAAATAGTCACCTTAAAGAGCTTATTTATATAATAATTTTAAAGGGTTTTACGGAATTTATTAAGCAAAATCCACACTTAGCTAAATTAACTAAAAGCTATAGCTATAGGGCTTCTAAAAGGCAAATAATTATACTTAGAAAGACCCTTTATAGCCTAAAGCAAAGCTCTAAAGAGTGGTAGTAAACGCTAACTAAAGTGCTTAAAAGCCTTAGTTTTAGCCCTCTTATATCTAACCCTACTATATTCTATAATTTAGTAACTAAAATATTTATTATCACTTACGTTAATAATTGCCTCCTTATAGGGCTAAATTTATAATATATTTAACAGCTTAAAAAGGCCTTATATAAGGCCTACCCTATAGAAGATAAGGGCCCCGCTAAATTCTTTTTAGGGGTGTAAATACAGTGTAATTAGAAAAATAAAATCTTAAAAATACACTAAAAACAATACATTTAAGAGGCCTTAGCACGCTTTAAGCTAGAAAATTACAAGGCAGTTAGAATCCTAATGCAGCTAAGGGTCTTAAAAACACAGCTTACTAAGCCCTTAAAAAGCTAAGAAATTAAAGAATATTAGAGCATAATAGGGACTATTATATACTTAATGCTCCTTACTAAGCCTAATATTGCTTTTACGCTGTAGTGGCTTTCTATAGCCCTAGCTAGTCCTTATTTAAAACACCTAAATACTATAAAAAGCCTACTAAAGTACCTCTCTAATACTTAGAACCTTACTATAATTTATAAGGGTCCCCCTAAAAATTTAAGCAAAAACAACGCTATTAGCCACAGCTTAGTTAGGTTCTGTAATAGCGATTTTGTTAAAGATAGAAGCTCTTTTAAATCTACCTATATATATTTATTTAAGCTAGCTAGCGGCTCTATAAGTTAGAAAAGCAAAAAGGCTAGTACAATAGCTTTATCCACTATAGAAGCCAAATTAAATGCAATTCATAAGACCTTTAGAGAACTTCAGTAGCTAAAGGGCATTTTTAAGGAGCTAAAGGCCTCTATAAAGCCCTCTATTTAGATTTTTTGCAATAACTAAGGCGCTATAAAGACCGCCTATAATCCAGTACTTCACAGCCGCACTAAACATACCTTATTAAAATTTCATTATAATTAACAATAAGTCTTAGCTAGGCTAGCTAAAATAGCTTATCTAAATACTAAGAAAATACTAGCTAATAGCCTAATAAAGCCTTTAGCTATACCCCTACACACTATTTTCTTAGAGCTTATAGGGCTTTAATCCCTATAGCAATTACTATAAATCTCAATACCTAGCTAAAGGCATTAAAATCCTCACAAAAACACTCGAAAAATATAAAACAATCACTAAAACAATTACTAAAATCGACCTTTAACTTTAATAACGAATTTTATTTAATTAGCTATATTTAACTATAGCCTTTTTTAACTTTTACTAAGAGCCCCGCTTTTTAACTTTTTAAATTAGTTATCCTTTTTTTTAAATGATTTTATTTAGATTTATATAGATTTTATTTTTTAAATTTAGTATTTCTCTTTTTATTTAGCTCTTAGAATATCTCTTTAAAGGGGGTGTTAAAAATAATAGCTATTTTTAGGAGACCTTATCCACTATAAGGACCTTTAACAGGCCTTATAATGACCCTAACCCTAACCCCTATAGAGACCTTATAAGGGGCTTTTAGGTTAAAAGCCGGCGGCAGTGCATGTAATATATATGTATATATATACGTAGTAAGCGTAAAAATAGATATTCTAGCTAAGAGCTTATAGCTATAAGCGCCCTACTTTTCTAGCTTTTTCGCCCTTAATTACACGCTTTAATAGCTAATATATACCTATTTAGAAAGCTAATAAACCGTTAGCCTTAGCAATTAATTTTTATAGTAATAAGGCACACTAGCTAAATTTTAATTAAAGATTTAGGCTATACTACTTAGTAGCTATAAGGCCTTAAGTTATATAATTTATAAGCTACCTTAAAGGAGGAAATAAAAGGTCTTTTAAAATTAAATTATATAAAGACTAAAGGTTATAAAAAGGAAATATAAAGAGTTTTATTATTATTAAAGTAAAGGGAATTTTTCTATATAAATTTCCTAATTTTTAGATTTTTAGGATTTTTTTATATATAGATTTTTATTGGAAAAATTTTTTAAAATATATATTAGTAGGTTAGTTATATAGCTATAAGTCTATTTTTTTATTTTCCAATATAAATAAATTTTATGGAAAATAAAAAGTAGTTTATAAGCCCCTATTAACTATATAGATCCACTAATAGGCTTAGTAGGTATATAAAGAAAAACACTTATCTCTTTATAGCTATTTATAACTATATAGACTATTAATTAAACCTACTACCTATAATGTTAAATAAATTAAATAAAATCTAAGAAAATTCACTTATATTCTATAAGCTAGAATTTAGCGTATTTTACGTGCTAGAAAGCGTGTATTAAGCTTCTAACATAGGAATAAGGCCTATAGCAACCGCTATAGCGCTGCAGAGACCTTCTGACCGCTAGCTTACTAAGCCTCACTACCTTAGTACTCCAGAGGGCAAAAGCCTCTGTAAACCCCTTATTTCTAATAATAATAATATTAATTTAGCTTAAAACTATAATAGTTTAGCTAATATAATTAGCTTATTTCTTTAATATTTAAATTTATTATAAACTTTAGTAAAAGGCTTATTAACTTAAGCTTACTATAAAATTAATATAGTAGTAACTTACCTTTACTATACTTTTTATATTTACTTAAAGGTATTTACTATATAAATTTAAATTTCTTTATACTTAAGTTATTTAAAGCTTTATTAACTATAGTATAAGCTTATATTACACTTTAATTAAATATAAAAATATAGCTAAAAATATTATTAAAGCCTTTATTATATTAATATATTACTACTAAAGTAATTATAAAGATATTTATTACTTTATTTTTTAATACTTTAAATATAATTACCTCTACCCTTTAAGGTTTAAAGCAAGCTTAATTTAAAACCTAAGGGAAATTTACACTACCTTTAATTAGCTTAACTCTATATAATATTTAATAAAGTAGCTCTTTAAAATTAGTTACCTTTTATACTTTTAACTTACCTTTACTTTATAGAGAGAATAATAGTAGATAATAGTACTTCTTAGTCTTTAATATAGGCTTAATATAAGCCCCCTTACTACTTAGTCCTACGTTTAGCACCTGCTAGATTAGTGACTCTTAATAATTTAATATATAATAATTACTTAATTTAGTAATTAGCGTGCCCTTAAATTAATAGTGTAGCTATATTGTAACCTATAACCTTCTATAACCTTTTACGCCCTTTTACATTGCTTTACGTTCTATAGTGTATAGCTAGTATACTATACCCCTTTTAATAACTTAGCTTAGCCTTAAATAAAGCTTAACTTAAGTTTATAAAGTCTTTACCCCCTCTCTTTAAATTTAATATATTTTTATACACCTTTTTATATATATTATTTATACCTTTTACTAAACTCTTTTTAATAACTATAGCTAAAGCTTAATTAGTAATATATTAATGTTTATAATAAACACTACTTAAGTTTAACTTAAGCCTCTTTAGTACTTATATTTACTACTATATATAGGTTTTCCCCTTTATTTTAAGGTTTTTCCTATATAGGTTACTAAAATAAAGTACTAGCTAAGGGCTCTATGCCCCCTAGAGTAAATAAATAAATAAATAAATAAATAATTAATAAAGAATCCTTTAATAATAATATTAAATATATATTAGTTTAATATTATATTTAAGCTAAAGGTAATTTAAACTTATTTTATATTTTTAATATAAAGTTAAGCTATATTCTTAAAGGTAATAACTATATTACTACTATAACGGTGTTTTATAGCTATAATAATATCTTTATTTATAGCTTAATTTATAGTATTAATAATATTTATTAAACTATATTATTTAATTACTTTATTAATTAAATTAACTTTAATAATAGTTTTTTTATAAATATTAAGTAGTATTACTATAGAAATAGCTAAGTAAGTATATTTATTAATTATTAAAATGACGTTATTAGCTATAATTTTAGCTTATATTATAGTTAATATAAATTTAGGCTAAGTAGCGTTTTTAATTATTTATTTAACTATTACTTAAAAGTTAATAGTTATAATTATTTTTTAAAGGTTTAATATAAAGTTAATAAATTACTTATAATAAACTTATATTATTTCTATATTAATAATATATAAAATAACCTTTTAAACTCCTTTTAATAAAAAGGTTAATATAAGCTTAGTAATTGTATTATATTTCTTTTATAAATAAGTTAGTACTTAATTTTAAACTATATTAATTATAGTATTAACTTAGTTTTTTATTATAAACTTACTATAATAAATAAAGAAATTATAATAATTTTATAAAAGGCTATAGTTTTTTATATTAATATTTATTATTATTACACTACTTATTATATTTATACTTTAAACTTAATATATTATTATAAAGGGGGGTTAATAAATATAGTAAAACTTTTTATTGACTTTTTAAGTTAATTTAAGTTAATTTTATAGCACTATTACAGTATAGGCGAAATTACAAAAGTTTTTTATTTAAGCCTTTTTTTAAGCTTAATATTATTAATAGTATTAATATTATTAATAAATTAAAAGCTAAGTATATAAGCCTTAATTATAACCTTTAGCTTACTTTTAATTTTAGTAATATTTTTAAGAAATTAAGCCTATACTTTAATATTTTTAGTAATATTAGTCTTTATATATACTATATAAGTTATTAATAGTTAAATATAGAGTTTAAAAAGGTTATTAAGTTTACTTAAGATATTATTTATAAGTAAGATAAGTTAAAAGTTATTGTAATACTTAAAGCTATAAATATAGAGAATATTATAAAAATAAGTAGTAAAGGTTATAATTATATAATAAAGGTATACTATTTCTTTACTATAGTTTACTAATATTATTTATTTAATAATACTTAAAGATATAGCCTTTATAATAAATATATTATTATTATAACTATTTACTTTAAGCTTATAAACTTTCTCCTCTATTTTAATAAGCTATTAATTTAAGTTTTAAATTTTATTATTAAAATCCTTAAAATATTTAAAGGACTTAGTATTAAAAATTTATATAAAGTTAGCTTTTTATATTATAATAAAGAAGCCTATGATTATATTATTAATATATCTTTAGCTATATATAAAGTAAATACTTAAACTTTTATAGTATTTTAATATTTAAGTTTTATAGTTTTTTCTTTTAATACTACCTTTTAAGTAATAAATATATATTGCCTTTTTAAGGCTATTTTAAATACTATAAATAAAGGGAAGTTTTAAAGAGCTTT
The DNA here is from genome assembly GCA_018360145.1 of Claviceps africana. NCBI lineage: Eukaryota > Fungi > Ascomycota > Sordariomycetes > Hypocreales > Clavicipitaceae > Claviceps > Claviceps africana. Next base: position 27,686 of record SRPY01000188.1, read on the forward strand.
TTGTTATAAACTAGCCTAGAGGCGTGCTGCTTTTTAGCGTTAATAGAGTTTATATTAATCTTACTCCCCCTTAAAAGAGGGAGAAAAGTAAAGAGAAACTATTTTAGTTTATATAGGTATTTACTTAAATAAAAGCTTAGGGTTTTATTTAGTTTTATTAGGTCTTCTTTATAGAATTATAATAGTTTTATTAAATTATTTTTATAGAACTATAATAGTTTTATTATAGCTCTATAACGCTTCCTTTATTATTACTACTATATATTTAAGCTAATAGCTTAAATCTATTATATAGCCCTTTACTAAATTATTATATTAATAGAGTAGTAGTAGTATAGTTATAAAATAACGTTATTTTGCCTATATTTTGTAAGTCTGCTATTTACTATAGCCCTACTCTCTATATATTGCTTAATTATACAGTTTATATTAGCAATAATAAATAAATAAATAAATAAAAGTTAAAAATAAATACACTTATTGCTATATAATACACTTCTTTTTAATAAAAGCCCTTTATAATCTCTATTACTTATTTTATTAATAGTTATAATCTTCCCTTTCTTTATATTTCTTAAAGTTATTTATTTTAATATTATATTTTTATTATTTCTTTAGCCCTTTATTATTATTTTATAATATTATTAAAGTATTTATATTAATAAGTTAATATAAAACTTTATTCTTTTAGTATTAATTTATAAATAAAGTAGCTATTACTTTAGTATATATTATAACTATTTTATTATTAAGCTAAGACTATTTATAAAAAAGTATATTTTATTTTTTATTTAAAAATATTATAAAAAAGATATAGTAATTTAAGTAAAGGTTTAAAAACTATATTAATTACTACTAAAGCTTTTATACCTTTCCCTTTACTATTATTTAAATAGTATATTAATAAAATCTTTATAAAGAGGAATTTTTATAAAAATTCCTTTAAAAGTATTAAAAAGAAAAAGAATAATATTTATATTTAATATAAAAATAATATAATACTTTATAAAAAGTATAGTTATTAGCCTTTAAAAACTAATTAATTAAAGTTATATTAACTTTATATTATAGTAAAGAGAGAATATAATTAAGAGTTATAAATTTATATTATTAGTTTAAAACTATATTAAGTATACTATAATATTATTATAATAATTAAATAAAGAATAACTATTAAAACTTTAACTATAAGTAAAATAAAGTTAATTTTAACCTTTAAGTATTTTAAAATAGCTTAATAATATAAATAATAATATATTTATATTTAAGTTACTATAAATTAAAAAGAAAAACTTTAAAATACTTTAAGTAAAATTAAATTTAAATTTTAAAAAAATATTACTACTACTTTAAGTAGTTTTTAAAGTATACTTTAAAAGCCTATAATTACTTTAAGTAGTTTTTATAAAATACTTTTATAACCTATCTTTAATAATATAAAGAATAGCTATAAAGCTATAAAAAAAGAATTATTTTATTAATAATGATATAAATCTTTACTTTAAAATTATTATTTTACTTTACTTAAGCTATTAAAGTGTTTAATAAATATAGTATAGTTTTTATATAAATTTATTTAAAATATAGTTAATATTATTATAATCCTTTAATAGTAAATAATACTATTAATATAGTAAAGTATTTATAATAAAGTATTACTTTTAAGTGCTTTATTTATCCCTTCTTTAAGTATTAAGTTTAAGGTAATAACTTTTTAAAATATAGCGTTAGCTATATTTCTTAATATTTAATATATATTAAATACTTAATATATATAAAGGGTTAGTAATACCTTTTAGAAATTATTTTAAATATATTTTACCTTTATAGCTAATATATTACTTACTATAAATAAATAAGTACTTTTAATGCTTTTTATTACTTTTTCACTTATTTAAATTAATTTTATAAATATATTAAAGCTATTTTATAAAGGCTTTAAAGAATTATTTAACCTTTACTTTATTAATTTTAAAGTATAAGCTAATATTATTTTTAGTATTTTAATATTAAAACTATAATACCTTTACCTCTCTCTTATTATTAAGCTAAAATACTTTATATATACTTAAAATATTAAAATAAACTTAAATTTTATATTAAAAATCTTTTAATATTATTACTATTATTTTAATATTACTATAAAAATAAACTATTACTTAATTAAGTAAAGAGTAAAGATTAAGAAGAAAGTAAATATAATAACTATAGCATTTAAATATTACTTTTATAATCTCTTGAATATTTTTTTATTTTTTAATTTTAAAGATATTATAATTATTTTAAAAATTATTTATATCTCTTTTACTTTAAAGCTTATTTCTCTCTTTAACCTTTTTATTAATTAAATTAGTTTTTACTTAATATAAATATTAATTAAATATAATTTATATAAAGCCTATAGTATAAAGCTATTTATAAATTCTTTTAATATTTTATAGTATTTATTACTATATTATTTATTACCTTTTAAAAGTATTTAATAAAAGTATATAATATATAAAGTAATTATAGCTTTATAATATATAATAAAAGACCTTTAAAGTATTTATACTTTATAAATAAAAGCTAAAATTTTAATAAACTTTTATTTTTAATTATATTTATATTATTTTTAAAACTATTATCTATTTATATTTACTTTAAAATATCTTTATTATAAAGTAAAACTAACCTTTATTATATTTTTACTTTAAATACTATAATTATTTAATAAAGTAATAAAATTTAAAATAGTTTTAAAAGATATTTATATTTATTTATATTATAGATTATTTTTTATTAAATTAACTTTAAAAGCTAAGTAATATATCTCTTTTATTAATATATTAAAAAGTATTAAATTAAAAAGAGGTAAGAGATCTTTAAAGTTAAAATTACTTTAATTATTATTTTTTTTAAAGTTAAATAAGTCCTTAAAATAAAACTTTAATTATATAATATTAAATACTTTTATTCTTTTAAAACTAAAGATATAAAAAGCTAAAGGAAGTTAAAGAAAAATTAATAAAAAGCTATTAAAATTATAACTCTAGCCCTTTAGTTATTAATATTATATTATTATAAAGGATATAAAAAATATAAAAAAGTAAGGGAATAAAGGTGAAAAAATAATAAAAAGGTTTAATTATAAAATAGTTTAAAGTTAATCTTTAATATATAAATTAAAAGTTTAAATTTATATTTACTTAAGTTTATTATTTATTTATATATTCTTTTATTATACTTTATAATAAAAGAGTGCCTTTATATCTCTAAAGTTTTTTAATAGTTTTTAAGTTAATTAAATATACTTTTTTTAATAAATTAAAATATTTTACTATTTACTTCAGCTTTATATATTTTATACTATAAAGATTTCTTTTATATTATATTTAATAAAGTTAAAATTATTCTTTAAAAGAAAAAGATTTAAATTAAACTAAAAGTTAGTAAAAATTTACAATAAAAGTAAATTAATAGTAATATATTTAAAAAAGTTAATATAAAAAACTAAGTAAATACTATAGAAAATATTAAAGTAAATAATAAGTAATATAAATATATTAAAAATATAATACTTTATTATTATGTAATTTAGTTTTTATAATAATTTATTTATTTTAATATATTAAAGATTAAATTAAACTATATTCTTTATTATAAAATACTTAGTTAAGTATTAAAAGTAATTAGCTAAGTTTTACTATTACTATTAAGTAAAATTAATTACTACTTAAGCTAATATAGTATTTATTTAAAGGTATTTTAAAAAATATATAGTATAGCCTTTTATAGAAATTAAACTTATATATATATTTAAAATATAATTAATAAATAGTATATTAAATCTATATATAGCTATATTAATACTTACTTTATTAATTAAAGAGGTTTAGTTATTTAAAGCTAATTAATATATTAAAAGGTAGTTAACTTAATTAAACTAAAAAAACTTAACTATAATTTATAAAACTATTTAAACCTTTTAGTTAGCTTATTTTATATTTTTATTTATTTAAAGATAATAAATAGTAAATAAAAGCTATTTTATATTTATTAAAGAGTAAAAGGTTAATTAAAATTAGCTTATTTAGTTTAAACTTTAATTTAAAATAATTTACTTAAAAAACTTATAAAAATATTATTAATATAAATAAAATTATTTTATATATACTTTAGTAGCTATAATAGTTATTACCTTTAGCTAAATAAACTTAAATAATTAGTTTATAATAACTATTAAGTATTATAATACTATTTTATTTATAGTTAAAAGGTTTGTTATAAAATCTATTAATATTTAAAATTAATAATAGTTTAATATTAAAATTAGTTTAAAAAGGCTTTAATAAAGCTAATAACTTTTATAATTAATATAGTAGTAATAGTTTTAAATAAACTAAGCTATATTTTAAGAGAGGTGTTTTTAATAATAATTTTAAATAAGTATTTAAAATATAGTATTTTTATTTAAATAGTTAAGTAATAAAGAACTATATATATATTAAATAAAGGATATGGTAAGTAGTTTATAATTAAGTATTTAAAGTTAGCTTTAAAACTATAGAGTATTATAAATATTTATTTAGTAATTTATAATTTAAATTTAAGTTTTTACTATATTAAAAAATTACTATTCTCTTTATTAAACTATATATTACTTAGCTAAATAAAAAGAGTTTATAGTAATTACTTAGTTTTATAAGTTATATAAATAAGTATTTAAAAAGATTAATAAACTTAAAGGTAGGCCTATATAAAGAAATAGTGCCTTTAAGGCTTTAGCTAAACCTTATTTAATATTAATATTAAAATAAGCTAAGAGGTTATTAATATATATTAAAGCTTTAAAGAAATAGTATTTTAAAAAGAAGCTAAACTTATTTTATTTATAATATAAAAGGGTATTAAATTAAAAGGCTTAAGTATTAAATTTATATTAAAGCTTATAATTAAAGAGAGATAATAAATCTACTTATTTTATTTAATATTTAAATATTATATAAAATACTATAAAGTATTTTAAGTTTTTATAATTTATAAAGACTATAAAAGGGTAGAAAATACTTTAAAGCTTTATAAATTAAGCCTTAAAGGAAAAGATAATATTTAATAGCTTTTTATTATAAATAATATAGTTTTATTTAGCCTTAAAAAAATAGGCTAAGTAATATATTATTAAATAAAGTATACTCTCTTTATTATATTAAAATAGGTATCCCTTGAAGGCCTTTTTAAAGGTATTTACCTTTACTATTATATTTTTTTTAAGGTTTTATTAAGTAAGTATTAAAAAGAAAATAAATATATTTTTAAGCTTTTAAAATAATATATTATATTTATTAAACTAAATAAATAGTATATTTTTTTATATAAATTAAAGAAAAGGCTTTATTAAGCTTAAGAAATTAATAATAAAATCCTAATATAGTAAGTAAAAAAAACTTTCGCGATTTCGCCTACACTACAATAACGCTGTAAAATTAACTTAAATTAACTTAAAAAGTAAATAAAAAGTTTTACTATACTTATTTACCCTTTTTTATAATAGTATATTAAGCTTAAAGTGTAGATATAGTAGGTAATGTAATAATAATAAATATTAATATAGAAAACTATAGTATTTTATAGAGTTATTATAATCCCTTTACTTACTATAGTAAGTTTATAGTAGAAAACTAAGTTAATACTATAGTTAATATAACTTAAAACTAAATACTAGTTTATTTATAATAGAAATATAATAAAATTACTAAGCTTATACTAACCTTTTTACTAAAAGGAGTGTAAAAGGTTATTTTATATATTATTAATATAAAAATAATATAGGCTTATTATAGGTAACCTACTAACCCTTAAAAACTAATTATAACTACTAACCTTAAAGTAATAATTAAAAGGGTAATTAAAAAGGCTATTTAGCTTAAAACTATATTAACTATAATATAAGCTAAAATTATAGCTAATAGCGCTACCTTAATAATTAATAGGCTTATTTACTTAGCTACCTTTATAGTAATATTACCTTATATTTATAGAAAGACTATTATTAAAGGTAACTTAATTAGTAAAGTACTTAAATAATATAGCTTAAAAAATATTATTTATACTATTAATAAAGCTATAAATAAAGACACTATAGTAGTTATAAAGTGCCTCTATAGTAGTAATATAATAGTTACCTTTAAAGATATAGCTTAACTTTATACTAAAGATATAAAATAAGTTTAAACTACCTTTAATTTAAATATAATATTAAATTAATAAGTATTTAATATTATTATTAAAGGATTCTTTATTTATTATATATATTAAGTTATTAAGGAAGATATCCTTTACTACTTTACCTTTATTAATAGTAATAGTATTATTAAGGTTATAGTATAAAAACCCTATAGTACTATAATATAAGCCCCCTTTATTTTTAAAATTAAAAATATTAATATAGTTAATAAACTATATTATAAAGAAGTTATTTATAAAGCTAAAATATTTAAAGCTAAATTATATAATAAAGCTCTTTACCTATATTAATACTATTAATACTTTAAATTTAACTATATTACTATATACTATACTATAACTCTATATTATAGCTATTATACTACTATTAAATACACTTTTAAAACTAACTACTTAACTATTATAAATATAAGGTAGAAATAATATACTAACTATATAAGCACTTACTTTACTTAATTAAAACACTACTTAATTATTAATAACTACTAAATAAAAGCCTATACTATATATTTAAATTAGTTTAGTAGCTTTACTACCTTATTTATATTAACCTTTATAAATATAAATAGCTAAACTAAAGTTTAAATCTATAGTTAATATAAATAAGCTAATAATACTCTCTTTAATAAAGCTTTACTTTAAAAGCGTAGTAAGTGCCTTTAAAGTAGTTATAATTAACACTTAAGCCTTAATATAACATTTATACCCCTTTTATTAAGGCTTTAAAATATTATTAAAGCCTTCTTTAGCTACTATTTTAATATTAAGTTAGCCCCTTTATTATAAAAAACCCCCTTACCCTTTAATTAAATATAATATTATAAGTAATATATTAAAATATATAAAAGAAAATATAACTTATTTACCTAGCTTTTAGGTCCTAACTTAAGACTAATATAGTAGTAATTTAAAAACTATATAGTATTAATAAAGACCCTTTAAATTTAAGCTTAGGTTTTTATTAATTTATAGCTTAAAGTAAAAAGACAGCTATTTATATTTATTATTAATATAGCCTTAGCTTATAAATAATATAGTTTAGTATTAATTAATACACTATAACCCTTTATAATATTAATATTTACTTTATTTACTCTTTTACTTACTATTATAATTAAATAACTCCTTTTTATAATTTTTTTATAAAACTACTATAATATTATTATATCTTTATTAATAACTTTAACTAATACTACCCCCTTTAAAACTAATATAGCTATATATTATTTAGTAGTAATAAACTCTTAATAGTTATAGCTTAATAGTAACTTAAATTTATTATACTTTAAAGTAAAATAATATAATAGATATAAAGTAAAAGAGATAGTATTATTAACTATATTTAATTCTTTATTAACCTTTAAACTTAATTTTTAAAAGAATTAAACCTTATTAAGTTTAACTATATTTTATAGCTTATTTATATTACCTTCTATAATTATAGTTCTATAACTACTACTACTAAATAACCTTTATACTACTTTAAATAGCTTTAAATAAATAAAATACTTACTATTATAGAGGTAATATACTATTTTTATTTCTTTTTTATATTAATTATCCTTAATACCCTTTATTAAATTAACTTCTTTACTATATAGTTTATAGCTAAACTTACTACTATTACTACCTTTTTTATATTAAAGGGCCTTTATAATACCTTTAAAGTGTAGCTATAGTAAATCTCTAAGGTTTATAAAGTTATTTATAATATAAAATACACTTAAAGACTTTAATAATATTACTATATTAAAGTAAACTAATAAACTACTATTAATATAGCTTTTAACGCTATATAGTAATAAATATAATAGCTAAAAAGAGTAATTTTTAAAAACTAAAATAATAAGCTTAACTTTACAGTAGTTTACTATTTAAAACTATTTAAGTCTTAACTCTTTACTATAGTAATAATAGTATATCTTTAGCTATCTTTTATTATAATAAAATAAAGGCATTTTTTAATAAATTCTTTTTTACTTTAATTACTTATATAAAAAATATATTAACTAACCTTAGCCCTTAACTTAACTTTACTATATTTTTAAAGGAAAACTACTTTATAGCCTTAAAGATATATAATATAATTAAAGGATTAATTAATTAAAAAGCCTTTAAACTTAATAAGCTTTTAGTAAGGTTACTTAAAGCCTATAGTAAACTATTTATTAGTATTCTCTCTAACTTACTTAATATATATTACTATATTAAGCACTACTTAGCTTTATTTTAAAAGGCTAAAGTTATAATTCTTTATAAATTAAAAAAGTTACTTAAAGAAAGAAAGTATATTAATATATAAAGACTAATCTCCCTTTTTAATATTATAGATAAGGTATTAAAAGTAATAGTAGTAGTATAAATTACCTATATAGTTAAGAAGGGTAGCGCTCTTTTAAAGCTTTAAATAAGTAATTATATTAATTATTTTATAAAAATAGCCTTTATTATTTTAATAAAAGCTATATATATAGTATAGCACTATAGTAGCACTATATCACTCCTTTAGCTTAATATTTTAGCTACCTTTAATATAGTATATTATATAAAACTTACTTATATAATAATCTTTACTAATCTCTTTATATAAATAATATACTAAACCTAAGCCTTTATTATATTATATAAAGCTTACCTTATATTTAATAGCTAAATAATAGCCCTCTATATAGTATTTATAAAGGTCCTTTAAAGGTCCTTTATATCTTTAATTCTCTTTCTGCTTTATATTACCTTACTTTATATTAAACTTATAATAGTTAATTCTATACTAATATTTAGCTTTTTTAATACTACTAATATTTTAGTATATAACTATATAATAAAGAAGACCTAAGCTTAATTTAAGACTATTTAAGTTGTTTATTAAAAATAATTCTATAAATTAAGCCTAAAGTTTTATTTATAAAAAAGTAAATTTATTTACTTTAATAGAAAAAGATAACTAATAATAATATTAATTTAACTTAAGACTATAATAGTTTAGCTAGTATAGTTAGCCTATTTCCTTAGTATTTAAATCTACTATAAACTTTAATAAAAGCCTTATTAACTTAAGCTTACTATAAAACTAATATAATAATAACTTATCTTTATTATACTTTTTATATTTACTTAAAGGTACTTACTATATAAATTTAAACTCCTTTATACTTAAGTTATTTAAAGCTTTATTAACTATAATATAAGCTTATATTATACTTTAATTAAATATAAAGGTATAGGTAAAGGTATTACTAAAGCCTTTACTATAAAGTAAACTTAATACCTTTATATTATTATTAATATTTATAAAGCTATACTATAATCTTTAATTAAAATTAAGGTAATAATCCCTCCTTTAAACTTATACTTTAACTATTAAGCTTAATAATTCTATAATAGAATTAAAGTAAATAAAATAGCTAATAAAATTTAAATAGTTTATACTTTAATAGTAACCTACCTTTAATATAGTATTTAATATAGAAAATAACTTTATATTAACTATATACTACTTTTAACTTAGCCTTTATTAAACTTTACTATATTCTTTATATTTAAAATATTAAAATTAAATTAAAAAAAGCAATAGCTTTAAAAATAAGCCTTAATAACTTATTAATACTTAAGTTAATACCTTACTATAGCTAAATAAAACCTAAACTTTTACTTTAAAAAAAAGTACTTTAACTTTACTATTATTTTATTAAGTTTAAATTATTAACTTTAATTTAGCTTTATATTAAAAAAATTAACTTTAACTTTTTCCTTTACTTTTACTATATTTTTAATATAAACTTATTAATATACTACTACTAAAGTAACTATAAAGATATTTACTATTTTATTTTTTAATACTTTAAATATAATTACCTTTATTTTTTAAGGTTTAAAGTAAGCTTAATTTAAAACTTAAGGGATATTTATATTATCTTTAACTAACTTAGCTTTATATAATACTTAGTAAAATAGCTCTTTAAAATTAATTGCTTTCTATACTTTTAACTTACCTTTACTTTATAAAAGAAATAATAGTAAATAATAATACCTTTTAATCTTTAATATAAGCTTAATATAGGCCTTTTTACTGCTTTACTTTTACTACTTTAAACTACTAATATATTATACTTTAGCATTTATATTAGTATTAATATATAACTAAATTAAACCTTAAATTATTTTATTTTATTTATAAAAAAAAAATAAAAGAAAAGAAAAATAAATAAATAAAAATAATAATAATAATAAAAAAAAAAGAAATAAAAATAAAGAAAAAAAATAAAAGAAAATAAAAAAACCTTAACATATTAGCTATAAAGCTAGCTATAAGGCTACCTATATATCTCTATACCTCTTCTACTATAGCCCTTTCTTTAAACCCCTTCTCTTTTTACTTTACTACTATTATTATTATTCTCTCTCTCTTTATTTCTAAACCCTTTTATTATTACTTTAAAGTTAATATAAGCCCTACTTATTTCTATTAAAGACTATTTTATTAAGTTATTTTATTACTTTAATAAATAAATAATTTAATTTATATAAATTAATATTTTACACTTAAAAATACTACTATAGCTAATAATTATAATAAAGGCCTAACTTAAACTTTATATTAAAGCTAACTTAATATTAATAAAGCGCTTAGCTATTTATTAAATAACTCTATATAAATTACACTATATAATATTAATTACTAATATACCTTTACTAAGGGATTAAGTTAAACTTATATTAAATACTATAGAATTACTTAAGTTATATTAAGCCTAAAAGTCTATAACTTTTTATACTATATTATAAATTACTACTATATTAAATAAAGCTTACTTTAATTAGTATTTAACTTAGCTTTACTTTAAACCTTAAACTTATTAAGTATAACTTACTAAGCTATATATATTTAAAATAATTTAAATTAATACTTAAAATCTAAATTAGCTATAGTAGCTTTACTATAAATCTATATTAAATACCTACTAAACTAATTATAGTAATAAATATTAAAATCTTTTATTTTAATAAAGTAAGGGGAGTATAGAAATACTTACTTTATAATTTATATAAATTAGAGTTAAAGCTTAAATAAATATAAAGAGGGACTAAATATTTATTAAAAAGCCTTTACCTTTTAACTAACTAGCTATTTTCTTTACTATTTAAAATTAATATAATATTAAAGGTTTAAACTAGCTTTAATATAGAGACTAAAATAGCTTTATATTAAATTTTAAAAGGGAAAGGGGTACTTATAATTTTTTAATTAACTATAAAAAGAAGAAAAGAGAAAAAGAGAAAAAACCTTTAAAGGGATTCCCTTTACTCATAAAAAAAAAGCAGCGCTTTAAATTATTTATTAAATTATTTATTAGTATACTAAACCTATTTAAGTAATTAATAACTATTATTTTACTACTATACTATACCTACACTATTTATTATTAAGGCCTAATTTAGTTTTACGTTTAATACTTACTAAATTAGTAACTTTTAATAATTTAATATATAATAATTACTTAATTTAATAATTAGTATACCTTTAAATTAATAGTATAGCTATATTATAACCTATAACCTTTTGCAACCTTTTACGCCCTTTTACATTACTTTATATTCTATAGCGTATAGTTAGTATACTATATCTCTTTTAGTAACTTAGCTTAGCCTTAAATAAAGCTTAATATAGAACTATAAAGTCTTTACTCCCTCTCTTTAAATTTAATATATTTTTATATACCTTTTTATATATATTACTTATACCCTTTATTAAACTCCTTTTAGTAACTATAGCTAAAGCTTAGTTAATAATATATTAATTTTTATAATAAGCACTGCTTAAAGCCTAACTTAGGCCTTTTTAGCACCTATACTTATTATTATATATAGGTTTTCCCCCTTATCCTAAGGTTTTTTCTATATAAGTTACTAAGACAAGGTACTAGCTAAGGGCTCTATGCCCCCTAGAGTAAATAAATAAATAAATAAAATCCTAATAAAAGTTTAAAAATTTTAAAAAGCTTTATACTTTTTTAACTTATATTAAAGCCTTTTACTATTAAATAGCTATAATTTTTTTAAATTAAGGTATACTATTTATTTTACTTTAATAATAAACCTTAAGTATTTTATTTTAATAACTTTAAAGCTATATTTAGTAATATTAAAATTAAGGCTTACTTTTTAGAGATAATAAAGGACCTTTTATATATATTATATAATTTTTTTAAAAGCTACTAATATAAATTAAGATATTATTTAAGTATACTATAGTATATGCCTTTAAGGCATTCTTTAAAGCTTTATTAATATATTATTCAAATATAGCTAAGGCCTTTATAAAGCTAAATAAGTAAATTAGCTATTTAAAAAGTTTAAATTAAGTTTAAAATGCTATAAAATATTTATAGCTTTTTATAACTTAAAGGCAATAAAACATAGCTTAAGTATTTAATTTTATAAATTAATAAGCTTTAAAAAGTAAGTAAAGTATTTCTTTTATTAAAGAAAGGGAATAATAATTTTAGTTTATTACTTTATTAAATATATAATAATTTATATAAAACTATTAACTACCCCTAGCCTTTTAAACTAAAAGTATTAATATTATAGCTATAAAGAATAAAGTATATATTTAACCTTTATTTATAAAGTTAATAATTTATTTATAAATTTTTAATAGTTAATTTTAAAGTATATTATATAAAAGGCCTTATAAAAGTTTTAAAGGTATACTATTTAAGCTTAATTTAAAGTGTATATAATAATTTATATATTTTTAATATAGAGAAAAGGCCTTAGCTTTATTCTTTTAAAATAAATCTATAAAGTTATAAAGTTTTAGTAAAAGAATTAATATTAAGTTTAGTTTAAAGGATATTATTATAGAAAGAGAGAGAATAAAATTAATCTCTTTTAAATTTATAGCTAAAAATTATATATTTTTATAAGCTTTAGTAGCTTACTATATTATAGCTATATAAACTAACTTTAAAATAATAATAGTAAGTTTATTTATATATTTTATAAAAAAAGGTTTAATTACTAAACTATTTTTACCTTAAATTACTAATTAGTTTTAAGCTATATAAAGTTTAATATTATTTTAAATAAGCTATAAAGTATTTAAAATATAATCTTAAATTAAGCTTAAAATAATATAAACTACTACTAAAAATATTTAGCTATTTATATTTATTTAAAATTAAATAAAGTAATATATTTAATAAGTGGTTTATTTATTAAAGGGTAGTGTATTAATAGCTTTAATTACTATAGTTATAATATATAGTTAAGGTAAGGCTATTTATATAAAGCTAAGTTATTATATTATTTTTTTATTTATAGCTATAAAATTATTATAACTACTATTTATTTATATTAAAATAAATAATAAATTATTATAAAAAAAGGAAAAAAAGAAAGGTTTTATTTCTATATTTAATTTAATCTCTTAATAACTTAAGGTATTATTATTTATAATAAATATAAAGTAGTTTTAAGTATATTTATTCTCTTTAATAAAGCTTATTTAAAGGGAGAGTTATTTTTTAAACTTAATATATTTAAGGCTTTAATAAAGTCCTTTTTTATTATTATAGTAAAGTAAACTTTAAATTTCTTTTATAGGCACTTTATTTAAAAAAAGGAGTATTTAATTATTATATAAAAGGCTAAGCTATATTAAAGATATTAGCTTATTTTATAGTAATACTATATTTTAGCTATAAAAACCTATATAGCTTAAGCTATTAATTTTTTAAAGCTAAAGCTTTATTAGCCTTTACCTTTAAGCTTTATAAAAATAAACTAAAAACCTATAATATTAATATTTATTATTTTAATATTATTATTATAATTTTAAAATAATTTTATTTAATAAATAGTATAAAACTTCTCTTTAAGTTAATAAAAGTTAATATTAAAGGTAATACTTCAATAGTATACTACTATATTAATATAGTTAATATAGAATATATTATAATTAATATAATAGTTATATATATATTTATTAAATATTAAGTAAAGCTTAATAAGCTTAACTATATTTACTTACTTTAATTCTTTAATTAAAGCTAACTTTTATTTAAATTAAATATAAAAGTCTAAAAACTATTCTTTTAAGTATTAATATAGTTAATTTAGTTCTATAACTATATACCTTTATTAATAAAGGTTTAAAAATATAAAGCTAAAGTAGTTAAAAAAATAAGCTAAGTTATAAATAAAATTTATATTAACTTTAAAAAAAGTTAAAACTTTATTTCAAACTTTAAATAAAAAGTATTAATAAATATAAAACTATTAATTATAATTAATGCTAATAAAGTTTTAATTTATATTAAGTTTATAAGCTATAAAGCGCTTCTATACTTTAAATAAATTTTAGTTTCTATTAAATAATTCCTTTATAAAGAGAGGTTTATATTTTAGTTTCTTTATAATTAATTTAAAGGTAGTTTCTATTACTACTAAAGTAAAGAACTAAAAGGTTATTAATACTACTTTTTATAGTAATTTTAACTATACTACTTATTATATTACTAACTTTTAAAGCTAATATAGCTTTTATAGTATTATAAAGGATATTTACAGTCCTTTAAAGTGTTTTTATTTTATTTTTAATTAATTTTATTACTAATTTATAATAACTAAGTTAAAAAGAGAGAAGATTAATATATATTATAAACTAGCCTAAAGGTATACTACTTTTTAATATTAATAGAGTTTATATTAATCTTACCCCTTTTTAAAAAAAAAGAGAAAAGTAAAGAGAAACTATTTTAATTTATATAAATATTTACTTAAATAAAAGCTTAGGGTTTTATTTAGCTTTATTAAGTCTTCTTTATAAAATTATAATAGTTTTATTAAGTTATTTTTATAGAACTATAATGGTTTTATCATAGCTCTATAACGCTTCCCTTACTATTACCACTATGCATTTAAGCTAGCAGCTCCGATCTATCACACTTTTATAGAAAATACACTCTTTTTTAAATATTAATTTAAATACCATATTTACTACCTTTTAAGCTATTATTTCTTTATTAAAAATACTAAAGGTCATATAAAGGGTTATAAGCTATAATTTATATAAATTATTATTTTTTATAATAAAAATTCTACTTAAAAAACTTTCGCGATTTCGCCTACACTGCAATAACGCTGCGGAATCGACTTAAATTAACTTAAAAAGTAAATAAAAATTTCGCTATACTTATTTACCTCTCTTTATAATAGTATATTAGGCTTAAAGTATAGGTATAATAGGTAATGTAATAATAATAAATATTAATATAGAAAACTATAGTATTTTATAGAGCTACTATAATCCCCTTACTTACTATAGTAAGTTTATAGTAGGAAACTAAATTAACACTATACTTTAAAATAGCTTAAAACTAAGTATTAATTTATTTATAATAGAAATATAATAAAATTACTAAGCTTATACTAACCTTTTTACTAAAAAGAGTTTAAAAGGTTATTTTATATATTATTAATATAAAAATAATATAGGCTTATTATAGGTAACTTACTAACCCTTAGGAACTAATTATAACTGTTAACCTTAAAGTAATAGTTAAAAGAGTAATTAAAAAAGCTATTTAGCTTAAAACTATATTAATTATAATATAAGCTACAATTATAGCTAATAGCGCTACTTTAATAATTAATAGGCTTATTTACTTAACTACCTCTATAGTAGTACTGCTTTATATTTATAAAAAGACTATTATTAAAGGTAACTTAATTAGTAAAGTAATTAAATAATATAGCCTAAAAAACATTATTTACACTATTAATAAAGCTATAAATAAAGACATTATAGTAGCTATAAGGCGCCTCTATAGTAGTAATATAGTAGTTACCTTTAAAAATATAGCTTAACTTTATACTAAAAATATAAAATAAGTTTAAACTACCTTTAGCTTAAATATAACACTAAACTAATAAATATTTAATATTATTATTAAAGGATTCTTTATTTATTATATATATTAAGTTATTAAAGAAGATATTCTTTACTACCTTACCTTTATTAATAGCAGTAGTATTATTAAAGTTATAATATAAAAACTCTATAGCACTATAATATAAGCCCTCTTTATCTTTAAAATTAAAAATATTAATATAGCTAATAAACTATACTATAAAAGAGTTATTTATAAAGCTAAAATATTTAAAGCTAAACTATATAATAAAGCTCTTTACTTATATTAATACTATTAATACTTTAAATTTAACTATATTACTATATATTATATTATAACTCTATATTATAGCTATTACACTACTATTAAGTACACTTTTAAAATTAACTACTTAACTATTATAAGTATAAAGTAAAAGCAATATATTAACTATATAAATATTTACTTTATTTAATTAAAACATTACTTAATTACTAATAATTATTAAATAAAAGTCTATACTATATATTTAAACTAGCTTAATAGCTTTACTACTTTATTTATACTAACCTTTATAAATATAAATAGCTAAATTAAAGTTTAAACTTATAGCTAATATAAATAAATTAATAATACCTTCTTTAATAAAGCCTTACTTTAAAAGTATAGTAAGCGCCTTTAAAGTAGCTATAATTAATACTTAAGCCTTAATATAATATTTATACCCCCTTTATTAAAGCTTTAAAACACTATTAAGGCCTTTTATAGCTACTACTTTAGCATTAAATTAGCCCTTTTATTATAAAAAACCCTCTTACTTTTTAATTAAATATAATATTATAAGTAATATATTAAAATATATAGAAGAAAATATAACTTATTTACTTAGCTCTTAAGTTTTAATTTAAAACTAATATAATAGTAATTTAAGAACTATATAATATTAATAAAGACCCTTTAAACCTAAGCTTAAGTTTTTATTAACTTATAGCTTAAAGTAAAAAAATAGCTATTTATATTTACTATTAATATAGCCTTAGCTTATAAATAATATAGTTTAACACTAATTAATACACTATAACCCTTTATAATATTAATATTTACTTTATTTACTCTTTTACTTACTACTATAACTAAATAACTTTTCTTTATAACTTCTTTATAAAACTATTGTAATATTACTATATCTTTATTAATAACTTTAATTAATACTACCCCCTTTAAAACTAATATAATTATATATTATTTAATAGTAATAAAATTTTAATAGTTATAGCTTAATAATAATTTAAATTTATTATACTTTAAAGTAAAATAATATAGTAAATATAAAGTAAAAGAGATAGTATTATTAACTATATTTAATTCTTTATTAACCTTTAAACTTAATTTTTAAGAGAATTAAACTTTATTAAGTTTAACTATATTCTATAGTTTATTTATATTACTTTTTATAATTATAGTTCTATAATTACTATTATTAAATAACCTTTATATTACTTTAAATAGCTTTAAATAAATAAAATATTTACTATTATAAAGATAGTATATTAATTTTACCCCTTCTTTATATTAATTATTTTTAATATCTTTTATTAAATTAACTCCTTTATTATATAGCTTATAATTAAACTTACTATTATTACTACCCTTTTTATATTAAAAGGCCTTTATAGTGCCTTTAAAGTGTAGCTATAGTAAATCTTAAAAGTTTATAAAGCTATTTATAATATAAAATATATTTAAAGACTTTAATAATATTACTATATTAAAGTAAGCTAATAAACTACTATTAATATAGCTTTAAATTAAAAATAAGTTATCTATAAAGAATAATATAGCTTTTAATACTATATAGTAATAAATATAATAGTTAAGAAGAGTAACCTTTAAAAACTAAAATAATAAGCTTAACTTTATAGTAATTTATTACTTAAAATTACTTAAGTTCTAGCCCTTTACTATAGTAGTAATAGTATACCCTTAGCTACCTTTTATTATAATAAAGTAAAGGTATTTTTTAATAAATTCTTTTCTACCTTAACTATTTATATAAATAATATATTAGCTAACCTTAGCCTTTAACTTAACTTTATTATATTTTTAAAGGAAGACTACTTTATAGCCTTAAAGATATATAATATAATTAAAGAACTAACTAGCTAAAAAGCCTTTAAACTTAATAAGCTTTTAATAAAGTTCTTTAAAGCCTATAATAAACCACTTACTAACGTTCTCTTTAATTTACTTAATATATATTATTATATTAAGTATTACTTAGCTTTATTTTAAAAGGCTAAAGTTATAATCCTTTATAAGCTAGGAAAGTTATTTAAAGAAAAGAAGTATACTAATATATAAAGACTAATCTCCCTTTTTAGTATTATAAATAAGGTATTAAAAGTAGTAATAATAATATAAATTACTTATATAGCTAAAGAGAGTAGCACTCTTTTAAAGCTTTAAATAAGTAACTATATTAATTATTTTATAAAGGTAGCCTTTACTATTTTAATAAAAGCTATATATATAGTGTAATATTATAGTAACACTATATTACTCCTTTAGCTTAATATTTTAACTATCTTTAATATAATATATTATATAAGACTTATTTATATAATAGTCTTTATTAATCTTTTTATATAAATAATACACTAAACCTAAGCCTTTATTACTTTATATAAAGCCTACTTTATATTTAATAGCTAAATAATAGCCCTTTATATAGTGCTTATAAAGGTTCTTTAAAGGTCCTTTATATCCTTGATTTTCTTTCTTTTTTATATTACTTTACTTTATATTAAATTTATAATAGTTAACTTTATATTAATACTTAGCTTTTTTAATCATATTAATATTTTAATATATAGCTATATAATAAAGGAGACCTAAGCTTAATTTAAAACTACTTAAATAGTTTATTAAAAATAGTTTTATAAATTAAGCCTAAAGTTTTATTTATAAAAAAGTAAACTTATTTACTTTAATAGAAAAAGATAGCTAATAATAATATTAATTTAACTTAAGACTATAATAGTTTAGCTAATATAGTTAGCTTAATTCTTTAGTATTTAAATTTACTATAAACTTTAATAAAAAGCCTATTAACTTAAGCTTACTATAAAATTAATATAATAGTAACTTACCTTTATTACACTCTTTATATTTATTTAAAGGTACTTACTATATAAGTTTAAATTTCTTTATACTTAAGTTATTTAAAGCTTTATTAACTATAGTATAGGCTTATATTATATTTTAACTAAATATAGAGATATAGCTAAAGGTATTACTAAAGCCTTTATTATAAAGTAAACTTAATACCTTTATATTATTATTAATATTTATAAAGCTATATTATAGTTTTTAATTAAAACTAAAATAGTAATCTCTCTTTTAAACCTATACTTTAATTATTAAACTTAATAATTTTATAATAAAATTAAAATAAATAAAATAGTTAATAAAATCTAAATAGCTTATACTTTAATAGTAACCTACCTTTAATATAGTACTTAATATAGAAAATAATTCTACACTAACTATACATTATTTTTAACTTAGCTTTTACTAAACTTTACTATATTTTTTATATTTAAAACATTAAAATTAAATTAAAAAAAGTAATAGCTTTAGAAATAAACCTTAGAAATTTACTAATACTTAAGTTAATACTTTATTATAGTTAAATAAAACTTAAACTTTTACTTTAAAAAAAGGTACTTTAACTTTATTACTATTTTATTAAGTTTAAATTATTAACTTTAATTTAACTTTATATTAAAAAAATTAGCTTTAACTTTTTTCTTTACTTTTACTATATCTTTAATATAGACTTATTAATATATTACTATTAAAGTAACTATAAAGATATTTATTACTTTATTTTTTAATATCTTAAATATAACTACCTTTATTTTTTAAGGTTTAAAGTAAGCTTAATTTAAAACCTAAGGGAAATCTATACTACCTTTAATTAGCTTAACTTTATATAATATTTAATAAAGTAGCTTTTTAAAACTAATTATTTTTTACACTTTTAACTTACCTTTACTTTATAAAAGAAATAATAGTAAATAATAGTACCTCTTAGTTTTTAATATAGGCTTAATATAAGCCTCTTTATTGCTTTACCTTTACTACTTTAAACTATTAATATATTACACCTTAGTATTTATATTAATATTAATATATAACTA
>SRPY01000189.1:0-47899 GCA_018360145.1 Claviceps africana
TTATTATTATTATTATTATTATTATTATTATTATTATTATTATTATTATTATTATTATTATTATTATTATTATTATTATTATTATTATTATTATTATTATTATAATAATTATATAATAATTTTAACGAAGTAGTTTAAGTAAGCTACAAGCTCTTTTCATTTTTAGTGTCTAGAAGAAAATTACGTAGCAGAATGTTTGGGACCACCTGGTCGGTACCATTTAGGCTTGAGGACTTCAAGCAGCTAGTAAAGACTTCGCTTGTGGTCAAGCCGACAGCTAGAATTTCTTTTCAACTTGGCCCCTGAAGTGAGCGGGCAGTGAACCGAGCATGGCCGCCCTACGCCGATTTCGACCGCCTAATTGGACTTCTCGCATTCATCCTTTCGCACGACGGACCTTCCACTCGCATGAGCATATTTCTCATTTGCAGCCACTGAGCACTGCTGAGGACGTCATTCTATCCGCCGCCTACAGACACGTCCCGAAACATGGATTCTCCAATCAATCCTTGAACTTGGGAGCCCGCGATGCAGGCTATCTTGATATCAGTCCTAGTGTTTTATCAGATGGTGTATTCAGCCTAGTACGATTCCATTTAGCTAGGCAGAGGCTAGGGCTTGCTTCAAAGTGTCAAGCCATATTACAGACAAAAGATAACGGCACATCCAATGCCAATATTGAAAGCAAGATCGCCGAGATTATGTGGACCAGATTACTCGCAAATGAAGATATCATTCACAAATGGCAAGAGGTAGGACAGATCGAGTGGTTGCCTCTTCACGGCCTCCAGCTGATGATATGCACCTGTAGGCACTTGCTATTATGGCACAACCTAGCTATATTTCTGTTTCAATCAGGGAACTTGCACTGCTGTCAGATGATGTATTGCATCTTGCTGGCGACAAATCTGTCGACTTCTCCTGGTATACGAAACGAGCGTCATTATCGATGGTCTACAGTACAAGCGAGCTATTTATGACCAATGATAGGTCATCTGGTTTTGTTGACACGCACAATTTTATGTTAAGGAGGATGGACGAAACGAAAAGCTTGCGAGAGCTGGTTGCTGGCATTAGCACCTGGACCGGCTTCACGATGAATTCCAGCGTAAACCTGCTTAGAAGCAGAGGGGTGAGGCTTTGAGACAAAGAGTTTAGGACATGCTTCCTACGGCGAACACCTTCACGCCTAATAGGAATCCGAATTGCGCACTAGTTGCAGAGAACATGGTTAATGAGGAAAGAATTCATCTGCTAGACACTAGGTCACATTAAACCTATATCCTCATGTCATACTGCATAGGCCAAATCCAATTGACCGAAGACCATTACTCGCTCGTGTCTGTTCTTCCATGGCTTGAAACAGACGCATGAAGCCAGCAGGGAAAGAGACGTGACTATGGTCAACATATTGTCAATGTTCTTTGTCGAGGATCCGTGAGGCTGTATTGAGAAATGAATAATCAGCGTCAGTTCCTCAAACAAACTCTCTTGGTGACAGCATACCGGATTATCTTGACGTCTTTATCAAGTCTAGCCCGTCCCTCTATTGCGTTAGGTGTAATTAGGATGTACTGTCTTGAAACAGAGCGACGCGCGGTATCAACCTGGTTGTGCTTTAGTAACTGGCCAGTTCATCAAGGTGCAGACATAGTCATTTTGGTTTCAAAAATAAAAAGTTCTTACAAGCATGTTAGTGCTAATGGCCCTGTTGACGTTGTCCATGAAAACATCAAATTCATCAAGACATCTTATAGGCGAGCCAATGGCTTCCCATACCGATAAAAGCATGCATATTGACGAGAATGACTTTTCACCACCAGATAGTGTTTTTGTGTTTCGCCCCGTGGAGCTTCTGCGCGTTTCATCGGGTTCAATGTGGATGTTCACCCTTCGATTGCGATGGTCGAGGTCAATTTTGCCTCGAAAGCCACGTTCGCTCAAGAGATAATTGAATTGAATTCGAATGCGAGCGCTGATTTGACGCTGAAATTGACGCCATAGGTTGAGTCGAGCCGCAATGGCATGCTTTAAGGACTTGACTGTTTCATCAACATCTTGGATTTGCCTCATGAAGTCATCGTACTTGGACTTAGCTTCGTCGGCGCGGCTGTAAATTTGTTGCTCCGTCGCCCCAAGTCGCGCCTCACGAAGAGCCAGCTGCTCACGTATTTTCTCATATTTTTTCTCTATGCTCCGATAGTCTTCGCCATCGGGTATATGTACCCGACCAGGAGCTACTTCGTTGGCTTGATGAATGAAGTCGCGTACTTCTTCTGATTTTTCGGCATATTCAGCCTCGGCCCGACGGAGTGCAAATTGCTCCAATTCTATTCTTTCAAACGCGTGATTCTTTTTGGCAAGCGTTATTTGTCTTAAAGAGCAAAGCTTTTGGACTCGTTCATCTGCTTTGTTGACACGGCTGTTGAAGTCATTTTGATCATCTCTTGCAGCCTCCAGCTCTCTCTTCGCCTTTTCGGCCTTCGCACTGAGCTCTCGCTTTTCCAATCTCATGTTGCCGTATTGGATGCCCAGCCCATCCTCTTCGCCACGCTTCGCGGCGAGCTCAGATCGCAAAGTATCCAAGCGGGCATCTACCCCTTCGAAGCTGTCCAATTCTTCGGAGATTTTTTCAATATCAGCTAGTGTTCTTCGAAGATCATTCTCAAGCCCCGCAATGCGCTTTCTGTGGGCATCAACCTCGGACTTCGCTTTTTGTAAAGATTGCTGCGCTAGTCTTTCCTCGGCGAGGATTTCTTTCATTTCAAGTTCAAGATGTTTCAAATTGTTTGTTTGCAGTGCCAATTGCTTAGCTGAATCTGATTGCATCCTCGGTCGCGCAGGAGATGGTATCACAGGACTTGTTCCAATTGTACCAGCTCGATTCGTCATTCGAAGTCCGTGGCCGCGTTTTCCTTTGCCATCATGAAAGCAAATGCAGGCTAAAACGTTGAGCGGGGGTCCATTATCGATCATCACTTTTTCAGCCTCTACGCGATCCTCGACGAGAATAACCTTTTCAACCTGGTTGTTGATAATCAATTGTGATCTGACCACGTCATTATCGAATTCCAGAATGCGCAAAATTGTGTCGAAATTCTCAGCTGGCTCTTGATTTCTGGTTTCAATTCGACCACCATAAGCAATGTATATTGGAGGAGGTCGTTTGATACCTGACCGGCGTATAAATCCCGAAAGGCGCGATTGGTCCTTCTTGCTCTTAACAACGAATGCGTTCAATGCTTCACCGAGCATTTTCTCCAAGATGCCCGACCATTCCGGCTTAAGAAGTCTAATGTGAACACCCAGCGGTCCTAGGGGCTTGCTATCGAAACCTGAATCGCTAGCAATGAGCCTCACCAACTGTGAAATGTCCCTGTCAAATCCATCGAAGACAGAGCCTGTGCTCTTTTGAAGCTCGCTTATGCCTTGTTCCACCTGAATAATGTCTTTCCGCTTGCGGTCTTTGATCTGCTGCTGCGCTTTTATTGACTCTTCCGCCTTTGTCACTTTAGACATGAGGATTGGGAGCTGGTGCCTGTAGTCTTCAATCCGCTGATCCAAATCAAGTTGCAGAGTCTGTGCCCTCTCCTTTTCAGACTCCTTTTGTGTTCGGACAGAGCTGGAGGATTCATTGAGTCTGCTCAACTCTTCCTGAATCTTCGTCTCATACGTTCGGATGTCGCTATTTGCTATTCGGAGCCGAGCATGTGCGTCTCTTTCCTCGCGTTGCAAATCAGTCAACTCTCTCTTGAGTGCATTCCAAGCACTTTCCGCAGTCAAAATTTTCTTCTCGATAGCTCCGTAGTCATCATTCATTTCTTCTCTCGCAGCTTTAGAACGATTCAACTTTTCGTCCAAGTCATCTAATGCTTTGGTTGTCTCCTCACGGTCGCGTTCCATCTCAACAATTCGTTGCGCTCGCAGCTCTAGTTCTGCAGTCTTCTTGCTAAGAACTTGTTCCTTCTCCACGACCTGTGACCAAACTAGTTGGTTTCTGTAGTGTCGGGCCCGTTCTCGGAGACTGCTGTTTTTGTTGACCGTCTCGGCAAGCCGTTGCGACTCTTCCATCTCCTTTTTAATGTAATCGACTTTCCCGGAAAGCTCCTCTTGTAAAACAAGCGTTTTGTCCAATGTATCCTGAGACATTTTGTAATCGTTGTCGAGCTGCTCTAGCTGCACCCCAGACACGAAGTATTTGTATTTCTGAGCTGGGGTGGCAGAGTTGAGAAATTGACGAGCATTATCTTGAGACAACACCATCAAGGGGTTGCCCATTTGCAAGGCATACCATTCGGATATCTCGTCTACCTCTTGTTTCTTCGTTGAAATAATGCGACCTTGCTCATTTTTAATTTTGAACCCGCTGTTACCTGACTTGGAAAAATGACGTTCAACGAGTATCGAACTCCCGTATACGTCAGGCTGGTATGCGTCTGATCCAGCGTTCTTAATCTTCACAACAAGACTTCCATGATCTTGTCCTTCCTTCACAAAAGACTTCAAACTGCCGCCTCTGTTCGTGTCGCTTGCCTTGCCTCCCAAACATAAGGTCAACGCTGTGAGAACAGCACTTTTTCCACTTCCGTTCTCCCCGACAATGAAATTGATCAGGGGCCCAAGTTCAACATGTAGCCTTTCGTGACACATGAAATTATAGCAAGTGATGCTCTCGATTATGCCACTTTCTGCAGCCATATTATCACCAATATTGGACGGCCGATGCTTGAGTTTCTGAGTCGCCTCGAGATCATCCTTCTCTGTGTTATGCAGATGCTTGAAGCCGGCATCTCTCATGAGCTCGTACTGAGTCTGAAGCGGCGGAAGTACGCCATCTGTCCATTCGTCGGGTTCATCTTCGGAATTCGACTGAACATCACAAGTCGCAGACCTATGGCGAAAATTGGTTGGTGAGTCGTCGGTTGAAACCCGCTGCCGTTTTCGCTTGCAATCCTTATTTAGCTAGCATACTTGCAATTTAATAACTGCGACACTTACCTCCTGTGGTTTTCTGCCCGACGAAGTCCTGGCATTTTGTGCAAATGAGACATCTTCATGGTCGTCGTTACATGCCATTTTTCTGGCGCGCTTGTGTGGTGCCATTGCACTCATAAGGAAGGGCTCAAAACCTCAGATAATGCTTTAGTTGCATGGAATGCCTGATATGCAAATTCAAGCAGTCTTGACGGGTCTTGTGTACAGACTTAGTAGATACGAACCATTTCTTACAGGACGCGGCGCCCGAGACGCGGTGCTGGTCTAAGAGCAATGCAGAAAAATCATGACATAAGCTAAGTTAAATGGCGCCCCACTTAGATACGTATACTAGAAATTAAATTACATTTCATATACTAAAGAAGCTTTGTCTAATATTAATTAAAGAGGTATCTAACTGCTTTAAAGTCAAGCAGTTATATATATATAATATTATTTATATAAAGTATATAAAATAATTACTTTATAATATATATATTACTTTAATAGTATTACTATTTTGAAAATGCTATAAATAATAATAATCATTGTGTTTTATATAAATATTTATATAAAGCCTTCATTTATTTTTTACTTCTTTTTTTACAGTTTTTATTATTATTATTATTAATACTTTAACAGGCCTTAAGGGCCACTATTTAGTACTTTCACTTCTTTATTTATATAGAAGGAACCTTAGTATAAAAAGAAGAACCTATATATAGTATATAATATAATATATATGAAACTTTATTAAATTTATAAAAGTCTTTATTATAGTAAGTACTTATTTTAAGTATTAAATTTATTAATAATAATTACTAAAAAAGTATAAAAATAAATTTAATTTTTTTTAAGTTAAAGATAAAATATTAATTAATAAAGTATTTAAACAGAAAATAAAGGTTAATTTAAAACTAAAATAAACCTATATAAAGTTTTAATTTAATTAAATATTCATATTAATAAATTTATATGTAAAATAAATATTACTTAGAATTTAAAATTTAATAATTATTTTGATAAATATTTTAAAATAAGGAAGTAATATAAAACTAAAGAAAAACTATTTTAAGCTATAGTATTTTTAAAATAATATTAAAAAAGTATTGTTATAAACTTTAATTCTTTTATTTTTTATTACTTTAATTTATATATATTATGAATATTACAAGGCGGAATTCCTCTATATAAAAGGAGAACTTCTAATTATGTAAGTAGAAATGACAACTTTATCTATATATATAATTATATATTTATTTATAACTTATATATATTCTCTTTTATCATTCTTCTTATAATTATTTATAATATATTCTATAAGCTATAAATACCTACATTTTATATACTTTATTTAGTATATAATAGGTAGTAATAATTACTATTTCTTTTATATACTTTAAAGTGTAATTATAAAAGCTAACTATTTATATATTAATAATTAAAGAAGATTAATAAACTTAAGATATTAATCTATTATTTTTAAGCCTTTTTTTAATTGCTTAAAGTTAAATATAATAAATATATTAACTTTAAGCTTTTTATAAAGATTTTTTAAAGTTTTAATATTATGAAAAACCTTTTCTTTCTTTAAAAAATATTAAAAGCTTTAAATCTTTTATAAAATATTAATTGATGAATAGTAAACTATAGATTTATTTAAATTTATTTAAGTTAACTAACTATATTATTAAAATTCTATAAATAGGCCCTTTTTTAATAAAAGGCTAAGTGTAATGCATTTAAGCTAGTGGCTTAGATCCCTATTAAAGGCTTATTGTTATTTTATTACAATCTATAGAGTATAAATATAGAGGTATGCTTAAAGTATACTAAAGATATATAAAATATATAAATTAATAAAGAGGCCTTTTTTAAAAGCCTTTTTTCTTTTATTTATAGTTAATAATAAATTTATTAATATTAAATTATAGTAGCTATTTAAGCTAGTATATAATAATTATTAACTATTATAATAATATTAATAAAGTTAAAATAAACTTTAATAGTAATCATTTAATAAATTAATAAATTAATTAAGTAATATATAAACATTATAATTTCTTTAAAATAAAATAATATAATAAAAGGCATAGCTTACTAAGCTTTACTATTAAGTATTAATAATAGAAATAGCTAATTATAATATAACTTTAATAGCTATTATAGTAATAACTACTATACTTTATTATAAAAAACTAAAGTATAAACTATTATTTATAGAAATACTGTATAATAGTAATAAAGCTATTTATTGAGCTTAATAAAGCTTTATAGCTTATAAATTAAAAGCTAACTTTAATTTTATTAATAGTAATTATAATAAATAGTTTTTTATTTATTAAAACCTAAGGTTTAAAGTTTAAATTTATATAGTACCTTTCTTTAAATTAAGGTATATATTTATATATATATTAAGTTATTTCTTTATATACCTTAATAAAATGTATATAAACCTTTATTAAAAAAAGCATACTATTTTTAAGTTAAATTAGTTTAAATAATATATTAATAAACATTTTATAGATTTTTATATTTACTTTAAATAAAAGCTTATATTAATAAAAGGTATTAATTAAATAAATACTATAAAGCTAGCTAAGCTTTTTATAGCTTTAAATTAATATATATATAATAATTATATTAACTATAATATACTTTATAATTATTACTATAAAGCTATTAAATATTATTATAATATTACTTTAAATACTAACTTTTACTATTTAAAAAAATAAGCTAAGGCTTAGTAATAAAAATAAAAAGTATATAATATAAAAGGTAGTATAATAATAATTAAAGTTAATACTATTAATTTTATAATATTTATTTATAATTAATAAACTTTATATTACTTCTCTTTTTAAAGTAAGTTAAGTAATAAAAGGAAATTAATATATATTACTTAAGTTTTTTAAAAGCTATTTAATAGCTATTATAAAGTAAATTAATATTTATATTTTAAAGTTATAGGCTATTAAATTAAAAAGTGCTACCTTTATTTCGCCTTTTAATTAATATTATTTATAAATATATATATATATAATCTTTAATAAAAAGCTTATTAATAATAAATTAAGCACTAATTTAAAAAAAATAGCTTTATTACTTAAGTTTTAATAGTAAAGATATTAATAGTAATTACACTTATTTTAGCTATTAATTATATACTTAAAGGATATATATAAAGTAATAGAAAATTATATAAAGAAATTACTATTTTTTTTCCTTTTCTTTATAATAGTTTTTCTTTTATTATAATATAAATAAATAGTAAATATAATAGCTTTATTATTATAGATAAAAAGCTAGTTTGTAATGGATTTGAGCTAGTGGCTCGATACCTAAATGTATAATAATATAGGGAGGGCTTATTAGCTTTATTAAGAAAGAGTAGGGGATATATACTATCTATAAGGCCTTACTATACTTTTATTAAAACTATTTTTAATAAGGGTCTATTAAAACTTTATTAAGTAAATATATAAAGATTTAAAAGTATATAAATTAATAGAAAAAAAAGAGAGATAAAGGACTTTCTTTGTCTTTATAGTTAATAATAACTCTATTAATACTAAATTATAATAGCTATTTAAATTAGTTTATAATATTTATTAATTATTAATAAATATAGTAAAGTTAATATAAACTTAATAAATAATAACTATTAAAGTTAACTTAATAATATTTATAAGCTATATTTCCTTTAAAAAATAGTTATATAATATAAGGTATAATTAATAGAGATATACCTTTATATAATAGTAGTAAAGGTAGTAATATAAAGCACTATATTTATAACCTTTATAATAACTATAGTCTTTATATTAAAATAATTTAAGTATAAATTACTTTCTATAAAAATACTATATAATAATAATAAAGCTTTTTTTTAAATATAATAAAGCTTTATAGCTTATAAATTAAAGGCTAACTTAAACTTTATTAATATTATTTATAATAAATAGTTTTTAATTTATTAAAACTTAAGCTTAAAAATATAGAAATATATTACTTTATTTTTTAAATTAAAGTATACCTTTAAATATAACCTTTAACACTTTCTTTAATACTTTAATAGTATATTTATAAACCTTTATTAAAAAAATAAATAATTTTTAAATTAAATTAGCTTAAATAGTATATAGATAAGTGTTTTAATAACTTTTATATTTATTTTAAGTAAAAGCCTATTTTTATTAAAGGTATTAACTAAGTAAATATAATAAAACTCTTTAAGCTTTATATTATACTTAATAAATATATATATAATTATTATATAGGCTATAATATCCTTTATAATAATTACTATAAAGCAGTTAAATATTACTATAGTATTACCTTAAATATTAACTTTTACTACTTAAAAAAATATATTAAAGCTTATTAATATAATTATTAAGCTTAGAACTATAAAGGGGATATTTTTATAATTAATATTAACACTACTACCTTTAAAAACACTACTTTAAAAATAAATAAAGGGCCTATAAAAAATAAAGCTTAAAATAAAATATTTTATTTAATAAAGGGTAAATAAATACTATAGGTAAAATAAAATATTATTAAATAATAGCGTTAAATAAGCTAATACCTATATTATAATATAATAAAATATTATATTTAAGGTTATAACCTTTTTCTTACCTATTACTTAAATAAAGTAGCTATTTAAATATATAAGGTTTTTAATAAAAAAATAGTAAATAAACCTTTTAAGTTTAATTTAAAAAAAGAAATATTTATTATTTAAATCTTAATAGTAAGTATTACTTTAATAATAAATTATATTACTAACTTTTTAATAATTTAATATATTTATATAAAGAGATAAAAGGTTATATAAAGAAACTACTATTTTTTTTATTTATTTTTTATAATAATACTGTATTCTTTATTACTTAAATTAATAATAGTTATAATAGTTTTATTATTATAAATAAATATATTATATAATACTTAAAACTTTAATATATCTCTCTCTTTATACTATATTAAGTTACTATAGTAATAAAAGCTACTTTAAAATAAAACTAAGCCTTTATAAAGTATTTATATATTATTTATTTAGTTTACTTTATAAATAATATTAATAAATAAGTATTCTTTATTATAGTCTATATAATATTAAGTCTTTTATATAATTATATCCTTAAATTACTTTAATTATTATAAAATAAAATTAAGATTTATATTATTTAATACTGTTTTATTATAAAAGTTTAATTAAGCCTTTAAATTTAAGCTTTAAATAATTATTATACTTTTATCTTCCCTATAGTAATATTAAGATCTATTTATATAGCCTTAGTATAATATATAGCTAAATTAAATACACTTATTACCTTTATAATAATAAGTTTAAAAGAAATTAATATTATTTTATTAAATATAATAAATAGCTCAATCTCTTTAAATAGTAATATTACTATATAGCTTTTACTTAAGTTATAGAATTTTATAAATATCTTTAATAAAAAGAAAGTAAATGCTTTTTTATTATATTAAAGCTATTTAAATTACTATATATACTTATAAAATAACTTAAATAGCTTTACTTTAAAACTTTTATAGATATTACTATATAATATACTTTATAACTAACTCTTTAAAATTTAAAAATAAATTATAAACTTTATAAATAAAGGTTAAATTTAAATATTATTCTCTTTAGCTATAGTATTAGTTCTCTTTATTAAAAAAGTAAGTAAAAAATAATAATTTTATATTAACTATTATACTTTAAATATAGTTATAAATTAAAACTAATACCTATTATTATTAATAAAAAAGACTTTATAATTTTTAATAAAAGCTAAGTAGTTTATAAAGCTTAATATTTATATAGCCTTTTATTATTTATAAATAATAATAAAGGATAAGTACTTTATAGCTTTTTATATATAATATAACCTCTTTAAATAGTTTATTTACCCCTTTAGCTTAGCTAAGGCCTTAGCTATATTTTAATAATATATTAATAGCGCTTTAAATAATACCTTTAAGCTATATATTATTACTTGCTTTAATAATATCTTAATTTATATTAATAAGTTTTAAAAAGACTATATTTAATATATATAAAAGGTTCTCTCTTACCTTTATAAAGTAAGCCTTTACTTTAATATTAATAAATATACCTTTAGTATAAAGAAACTAAAGTATTTAAGGTTTATTATTTATATAAAGTATAAACTTTACTTAAATTTAAAGAAAATTATAGCTATTTATAATTAAAAGGCTTTTATTAAAGTATAAAGGGTTTAAAGCTTCTTTAATTTTATAAACTTTTATTAAAAATTTATAGCTAGCTTTTTTAACTTTATTAATGTATTTCTTATATTTATTAAAAAAGATATACTATTTATTTAATTAATAAAATATAAAGCTACTTTTATTACTTTAAAGAATATATTTATTATATATTTAATTTTAGTTTAATAAAATCTTTAAAAAAATAATATAGTTAAGGCTAATACTTTAAAAAAGATATTAAAGAGTTATTTATTTTTATATAATAAAGAAAGTATTTTATAACTAATAGTTTACTACTTAGCTTATTTATTAAGTATTAAATAAAACTATATAATTTATAATAAAGAAGTATTAAATATTATCTTCTACTTTAAAGCTTAATTAGCTAAATTATATAATATAGCTTAATTGTTTATAATTTTTACTAACTATAAAAACCTAAAGTACTTTATTAATTTATATAAAATATTAAAATAATAAATATAATAAATAAAAATATTAATACTCTTTAACTTTTACCTTTATTATTACCTTAGCTTATAAACTATTAAATTAAATACTTTTTTATAATATAAATAAAATAAAAGCTATAACTTTATTAATCTTTAAAGCTTAGTTTACTTTATTTTAATTTCTATTATTAATATATAAAGAGAATATTAACTTAACTTTACTTAAAATTCTATTAAAACTTCTATAGCTACTTTAGCTTTAATAATACTACTATTTAAATATAAGCTATTTTTAAAGAAGTATATTAAAAACCTTTAAAACTAAGCTTTAATAGTAAACTTAATTTACTATATAAAGCTATAAGCTTTATATAATAAAGTATAGTATTTTCTACTTAAAGCTATTATTAAAGCTTAAATAGAAAATTATAGTATTAATACCTATAAAGTATTATTATTTTAAAGGTAACTATAGGCACTATAATATAAGCCCTTTATAACTATATTAATTTAATATATATATAATTCTCCTTTATTAAAATACTTAAGGAAAAATATAACCTTTTAAGCCCTTTATTATAACTTTTATTAAAATAAAATATTTATTAATATAATATAGTATATTTATAATTACTTCTATTATAAAGGATATAAAAGCTATAAGCTTTAATAAAGCTACCTTTAGCTAATTTTAGCGCTAAACTATTATTAATTTTAAATTTTAGTTAATTTTATAATAAAGCTACTTACCTTTAATAATTAAATACTATAGTACTTTATAGTTATTATAAACTATTTCTTTAAATATATTTAATTAAAGATAATAGTAAATATAATAGCTAAAGAGTGTATTACTTAATTTTTATTTTATTAATAGTATTTCTATAGCTTCCTTTATAGTATTATCTTTAACTATAATTTAAATTAAGTTAGCTTCTTTTAGTTTACCCTTTACTTTTTAATAAAGATTAAATAATTACTTTTTACTACTTATTACCTTTAAATAAATAAAGGTGAATATTATAGACTGGCTTGGATAGCTACTGCAATCTAGTGTTAATAAAGTTATTATTAACTATAAAAAAAAGGGAAGTTCTCTATCCCTCTCTTCTGTCTATTAATTTATATATTTCTAAATCTCTATACACTTACTTAATAGGGTTTTAATAAGGCCTTATTAAAAACAGTCTTTATAAAAGTATAATAAGGCTTTATAAGTAGTATATATCCCTTATCCTTTTTTAATAAAGCTAATAAGCCCTTTTTATATTATTATATATTTAGAATTTAAACTACTAGCTTAAATCTATTATATAGCCCCCTTCTCACCTTTTATATTACTACTCCCTTATATTATTAATAGTGTAATATATATATTTATATTAAAGTAAAATATATAGAGCAATTTATTAATAAAAGAAATATATCTTAAAAGTGTACCCCTTAGCTATAGTGTATTTATTTTTATAATATATACTTATATTTACTATACTATATACCCCCCCCCCCTTACCTTAGTTAGTTTATTAGTATTAGCCTTTAAGATCTTATTAACTTAATAATATTTTAATATTAATAATAGCTAAAATAAAAAAGGTTAAGTAATATTAATAATTTAAACACTTAATATTTATTATATAGGAAATTAGTAAAATAAAATAATAATAAATAGCTTTTTATTTATAATTACTTTAAGGGTTTATAGTAAGTATAAAAACCCCTTTAAGATCCCCTTCTCTTTTACTAACTTTTATTTTAATAGTATACCCTTTACTTATTTAATTCTTAATATTTTTTTTTTAATACTCTTTATATTCTTTTTATAATACTATTTTAATAGTTACTTTATATTACTATTCTTTATTTTACTCTTTATATATAAATTCGCTACTATCTTTATTAATATAGCTTACTTTTTATATCTTAGTATTTAATTTATTATATATTTATATAAGTAATATATATATTTTATATAAATATAAAGCTAACTTAATATATTTTAATAAAATATTTACCTTTACTTTTATTAATATCTCTATAAAGGAGAATTTATTATATATACTAAAAGAGTATTTAATTTAAAGTAACTTTAAAGATAAATAGTTTTTTATTTATTAATAAAAGACTTTACTATATCTTTTATACTTTATTTATACTACTATAAATAATATACTTTACTACCTTTTAATTAAGGATAATTTATATATATTATAAATAGTGTTATTATACCTATAATTAAAGGTATAAATAGTTAGTTATTAATTTATAATTATACTATTTTATTTATAATATAATAAATATTATTTATTATAGTATTACTATTAATTATTCTTATTATTTTACTGCTTTTAATATACTATTTTAATATATTTAGCTAAAACCTAGCTTTATTTAGTTAAAAAAGATATTTTTAAAGTAAATAAAGCGTTTATTTTAATATTAATAATAATAATTATTTAACTAAAAAATTAAAAGTATTTTTACTACTACTTTTATTATTACTATATTTATTACTTCTATAGCTAATATTATTACTACTTTTACCTTAGCCTTTATAATAGTGTTATTTATTATACTTAATATACTCTTTTAAAGGCTACCCTTTATTTATATACCTTTAGCGCCTTTAATAAATATAAATAGTTAATTTAGTATTTTAAAAATCCTTACCCCTTTAAATAATATCTCTACCCCTTTAAATATTACTTTAATAATAAGCTATATTACTATCTCTTTATTTAATACTTTAAGAAATATTTAAAAATAGCTTATTACCCTTTAAAATATTATATTTTATATTAATTACTCTTTATATTATATTAAAGGCACTATTTATAATATAAATACCTCTTTATAGTCTTTAAAGTATATTAAGTATATATATTTTAAAGTATAATAATTACTTATTACCTTTTATAATACCTTTTTTTAAATATTATATATATATTTAAGTATATTTAAATTTACCTCTCTTTTACTATTAGCCTTTAATTTATTTAGCCTTTATATATTTTAAAACCTTTATACCTCTATCCTTAATATTATTAATTTAATATAGGTTAAGTATAGTGCTATATAATATATATTTATTATTATATTACTATTTTAATAATTTTTAGTTAAAACCTACCTATCCCTTTATAGTAACTTTAACTATTAATATTATTTATACACTTAATATTAGTTTTAATAATAAGCTATAATAATAATACTTATTTATACTTTACTTACTATATTTATAATATAAATACCTTAATTATTTCCTTTTATATAAAGAATAAAGTAATATAAAAGTTTATAGTAGCCTTTATTATTAAATTAAATAAAGAATAAAGAAGATAATAAAAAGAAAGGGTTTAATAAAAATAATAATTATAGTTATTAATAGTAAATAAAGTAAAAGTAAAATATATTATAGAATTTTATTTAAGTTTAAATAAGCCTTTAAGTAAATATAAAATTAAACTTTATTATTATATAATAAACTTATTATAAAAATATATATCTCTTTACTATAATTTAAATTATATTAATACCTTTATATTCTTTATAGATTTTAAAGGCTTTTATATAAATTATTTATAGCTTATTTATTTAATTAAAATATTATATTATTAGCTCTTACTTTAGGTATTTTTAGCTATTAAAACCTCTTTAACTATATATTTTATTAAGGTAGTGTTCTCTTTAAATACTAATAAAAGTAGGTTTAAATATATATTTTAAACTATTTAAAAAAGTAAAGGGTTATTTACTATATATTTAATAAAATTAATATAAAAGACTAAATAAATATTATTTAAAGTATTAAAGTATATAGTAAGAGATATAAAGACCTTAAAGATATAGTATTTTATAATAACTTAATTAAGCTTATAACTAAAATAGTTAGTTTTAATATATTATAGATTAAGCTATATAAAATCCTTAACCTAAAAGCGTTTAATAAAGTATTATAATTTATTTAAGGTATTTTATTAGTATTATTAAATAAAGTTAATTATTACTTAAGCTAATTATATACTCTTTTAAATATACTTAAAGAATTAAACTATATAGCCCTTAGGGGATATATAGCTTTAAGGCGATTTTAATAAGCATTAAATTAGTTCTATATTATATCTATAGGTTACTATACTTACACTTATTTTAGTTACTATAAATATATAATTATTTAATACTAGCTAATAGATAGAAAGGTAAAATAGCTAGTTATATTATAAAAATCCTACTATTATATAAAAGGCTACTTATACTTCTTAGTTTACTTACTTTATACCTTTATTTATTTAAAAGTAATAAATAGTAAAGAGTAATTATTTAATTTTTATTAAAGAGTAAAGGGTAAATTAAAAGAAGCTAACTTAATTTAAACTATAGTTAGAGATAATACTATAAAGGAAACTATAGAAATACTATTAATAAAATAGAAATTAAATAGTATACTCCTTAGCTATTATACTTATTATTACCTTTAGCTAAATATATTTAAAGAAATAGTTTATAATAACTATAAAGTATTATAGTACTTAATTATTAAAGGTAAGTAGCTTTATTATAAAATTAACTAAGATTTAAAACTAATAATAATTTAATACTAAGATTAGCTAAAGGTAGCTTTATTAAAGCTTATAGCTTTTATATCCTTTATAGTAAAAGTAATTATAAATATACTATACTATATTAATAAATATTCTATTTTAATAAAAGTTATAATAAAGGGCCTAAAAGGTTATATTTTTTTTAGGTATTTTAATAAAGGAGAATTATATATATACTAAATTAATATAGTTATAAAAGGCTTATATTATAGTGCTTATATTTACCTTTAAAATAATAATGCTTTATAAATATTAATATTATAATCTTTTATTTAAGCCTTAATAGTAGCTTTAAATAAAAAATACTATACTTCATTATATAAAGCTTATAGCTTTATATAGTAAATTAAGTTTATTGCTAAGGCTTAGTCTTAAAGGTCTTTAATATACTCCTTTAAAAATAGCTTATATTTAAATAGTAATACTATTAAAGCTAAGGTAGCTATAAAAGTCTTAATAAAATTTTAAGTAAAGTTAAGTTAGTGTTTCTTTAATATATTAATAATAGAAATTAAAATAAAGTAAACTAAGCTTTAAAAGTTAATAAAGTTATAGCTTTTATTTTATTTATATTATAAAAGGGTATTTAATTTAGTAGTTTATAAACTAAAGCAATAATAAAAGTAAAAGTTAAAGAGTGTTAATATTTCTACTTATTATACTTACTATTTTAATATTTTATATAAATTAATAAAGTACTTTAAGTTCTTATAGTTAGTAAAAATTATAAATAGTTAAGCTATATTATATAATTTAATTAATTAAGCTTTAAAGTGGAAGATAATACTTAATAGTTCTTTATTATAAATTATATAGTTTTACTTAATATTTAATAAGTAAGCTAAGTAGTAAGCTATTAGTTATAGAATACCTTCTTTATTATATTAAAATAAGCAACCCTTTAAAGCTTTCTTTAAGACATTAGCCTTAACTATAGTATCCCTTTTAGAATTTTATTAAGCTAAAATTAAATATATAATAAATATATTCTTTAAAGTGGTAAAAGTAGCTTTATATTTTATTAATTAAATAAATAATATACCCTTTTTAATAAGTATAAAAAGTAAGCTAATAAAGTTAAAGAAGCTAGCTATAAATTCTTAGTAAAAGTTTATAAAACTAAAAAAGCTTTAAACCCTTTATACTTTAGTAAAGGCCTTTTAATTATAAATAGCTATAATTTTCTTTAAATTTAAATAAAGCTTACGCTTTATATAAATAATAAACCTTAAATACTTTACCTCTTTTACACTAAAGGTGTATTTACTAATATTAAAGTAAAGGCCTACTTTATAGCGATAAAAGAGAACCTTTTATATATATTAAATATAATCCTTTTAAAACCTATTAATATAAATTAAAATATTATTAAAATAGGTAGTAGTATATAGCTTAAAGGCGTTACTTAAAGCGTTATTAATATATTATTAAAATATAGCTAAGGCCCTAGCTAAGCTAAAGGGGTAGATTAGCTACTTAAAAAAGCTAAATTATATATAGAAAGCTATAAAGTGTTTATCCCTTACTACTATTTATAGGTAATAAAAGGCTATATAAATATTAAGCTTTATAAACTATCTAGCCTTTATTAAAGATTATAAAGTCTCCTTTACTAATAACAGTAGGTATTAGTCTTAGTTTATAACCTTATTTAAAGTATAATAGTTAATATAAAATCGCTATCCTTTACCTACCTTTTTAATAAAGAGAACTAATACTATAGCTAAGGAAAATAATACTTAAATTCACCCTTTATTTATAAGGTTTATAATTTATTTCTAAATTTTAAGGAGCTAGTTATAAAGTATATTATATAGTAACGCTTATAGAAGTTCTAAGGCAGAGCTATTTAAATTATTTTATAAGTATATATAGTAATTTAAATAGCTTTAATATAGTAAAAAGGTACTTACTTTCTTTTTATTAAAGATATTTATAAAATCCTATAACTTAAATAAAAGCTATATAGTAATATTACTATTTAAAGAGATAAAGCTACTTACTATATTTAATAAAATAATATTAATCTCTTTTAAACTTATTACTATAAAGGTAATAAATATATTTAATTTAGCTATATATTATATTAAGGCTATATAAATAGATTTTAATACTACTATAGTAAAAATAGGAGTATAATAGCTATTTAAAGCTTAAATATAAAGGCTTAATTAGGCTTTTATAATAAAATAGTATTAAATAATATAAATCTTAATCTTATTTTATAATAACTAAAGTAATTTAAAGATATAGTTATATAAAAGACTTAAGATTATATAGGTTATAGTAAAGAATACTTATCTATTAATATTAGCTATAAAGTAAACTAAGTAAGTAATATATAAGTGCTTTATAAAGGCTTAGTTTTATTTTAAAGTAGCTTCTATTATTATAGTAACTTAATATAATATAGAGAGAGAGATACACTAAAGTTTTAAGTATTATATAATATATTTACTTATAGTAATAAAACTATTATAATTACTATTAACTTAAGTAATAAAGAATATAGTGTTATTATAAAAAATAAATAAAAGAAATAGTAGTTTCTTTATATAGCCTTCTATCTCTCTATATAAATAAATTAAGTTATTAAAAAGTTAGTAATATAATTTATTACTAAATTAATATTTACTACTAAGATTTAAGTAGTAGGTATTTTTTTTTAAATTAAACTTAAAAGGTTTATTTACTATCTTTTTATTAAAAACCTTATATATTTAAATAACTACTTTATTTAAGTAATAAGTAAGAAAAAGGTTATAACTTTAAATATAGTATTCTACTATACTATAATATAAGTATTAGCTTACTTAGCACTACTATTTAATAATATTTTATTTTATCTATAGTACTTATTTACCCTTTATTAAATAAAGTATTTTACTTTAAGCTTTATCTTTTATAGGCCCCTTACTTATTTTTAAGGTAATATTTTTAAAGGTAATAGTATTAATATTAATTATAAAAATATCCCTTTTATAGTTCTAAGCTTAGTAACTATATTAATAAGCTTTTATATATTCTTTTAAGTAATAAAAGTTAATATTTAAAGTAATACTATAGTAATATTTAACTACTTTATAGTAATTATTATAAAGGATATTATAGCCTATATAATAGTTATATATATACTTATTAAGTATAGTATAAAGCTTAAAGAGTTTTACTATATTTACTTAATTAATGCCTTTAATAAAAATAAGCTTTTACTTAAAATAAATATAAAAGTTATTAAAATACTTATTTATATACTATTTAAGCTAATTTAATTTAAAGACTACTTATTTCTTTTAATAAAGGTTTATAAATATATTATTAAAGTCTTAAAAAAAGTATTAAAGGTTATACTTAAAGATATACCTTAGTTTAAAAAATAAAGTAATATATTTCTATATTTTTAAGCTTAGGTTTTAATAGATTAAGAACTATTTATTATAATTAATACTAATAAAGTCTAAGTTAGCCTTTAATTTATAAGCTATAAAGCTTTACTATACTTAAAAAAGGCTTTATTAATATTATATAATATCTCTATAAAAAGTGGTTTATGCTTAAGCTATTTTAATATAAAGACTATAGTTATTATAAAGGTTATAGGTATAGCGCCTTATATTACTACCTTTATTACTACTATATAAAGGTATATCTCTATTAATTACACTTTATATTATATAACTATTTTTTAAAGGAAGTGTAATTTATAAATATTATTAAGTTAACCTTAGTAGTTATTATTTATTAAGTCTATATTAACTCCGTTATATTTATTAATAATTAATAAATATTATAAACTAACTTAAATAGCTATTATAATTTAATATTAATAAAATTATTATTAACTATAAAAAAAAAGGAAGTTCTCTATCCCTTTCTTTTTTTTATTAGTTTATATACTTTTAAATCTCTATATACTTACTTAATAGAGTTTTAATAAAGCTCTATTAAAAACAGTCTTTATAAAAGTATAGTAAAGCCTTATAGGTAGTATATATCCCCTATTCTTTCCTAATAAGGCTAATAAGCCCTTCTTGCATTATTATACATTTAGGATCTACGCCACTAGCTTAAATCCATTACAGTATAAAGTAAATAAATTAAGAAGTATAGGTAGCCTTTTATATAGTAATAGGATTTTTATAATATAATTAGCTATTTTACTTTTTTACTTACTAATTAATATTAAATAACTATATATCTATAGTAACTAAAATAAATGTAAATATAGTAATCTATAAATATAATATAAAACTTATTTAACGCCTATTAAAATTACTTTAAAGCTATATATTCCTTAAAAGTTATATAGTTTAATTCCTTAAATATATTTAAAAGGGTATATAATTAACTTAAATAATAATTAACTTTACTTAATAATATTAATAAAATACTTTAAATAAATTATAATACTTTATTAAGCGCTTTTAAGTTAAGAATTTTATATAGCTTAATTTATAATATATTAAAACTATCTATTTTAGTTATAAACCTAATTAAGTTATAGTAAAATACTATATTTTTAAGGTTTTTATATCTTTTACTATATACTTTAATATTTTAAATAGTATTTATTTAATTTTCTATATTAATTTTATTAAATATATAGTAAATAACCCTTTACTTTTTTAAATAATTTAAAATATATACCTAAACCTACTTTTATTAATATTTAAAGAGAATACTACCTAAATAAAATATATAGTTAAAAAGGTTTTAATAGCTAAGAATACCTAAGGTAAAGGTTAATAATATAATATTTTAGTTAAATAAATAAGCTATAAATAATTTATATAAAAGCCTTTAAAATCTTTAAAGAATATAAAGATATTAATATAATTTAAATTATAATAAAGGGATATATATTTCTATAATAAGCTTATTATATAATAATAAAGTTTAATTCTATATTTACTTAAAGGCTTATTTAAACTTAAATAAAATTTTATAATATATTCTACTTTTACTTTATTTATTATTAATAATTATAATTATTATTTTTATTAAACTCTTTCTCTTTATTATTTTCTTTATTTTTTATTTAATTAAATAATAAAGCTTACTATAAACTTTTATATTACTTTACCTTTTATATAAAAAAAAATAATAAAGGTATTTATATTATAAATATAGTAAGTAAAGTATAAATAAGTATTATTATTATAGTTTACTATTAAAACTAATATTAAATATATAAATAATATTAATAACTAAAGCTATTATAAAAGAGTAAGTAAGTTTTAATTAAAAATTATTAAAGTAATAGTATAGTAATAAATATATATTATATAATACTATATTTAATTTATATTAAATTAATAATATTAAAAATAAAAGTATAGAGGTTTTAAAATATATAAAAGCTAAATAAATTAAAGGCTAATAATAAAAAAGAGATAGACTTAAGTATATTTAAATATATATATAATATTTAAAGAGAGGTATTATAAGAAGTAATAAATAATTATTATACTTTAAAATATATATATTTAATATATTTTAAAGACTATAAAGGAGTAGTTATATTATAAATAACGCTTTTAATATAATATAAAAAGTAATTAATATAAAATATAATATTTTAAAGGGTAATAAGCTAATTTTAAATATTTTTTAAAATATTAAATAAAGAAGTAATAGTATAGCTTATTATTAAAGTAATATTTAAAGAGATAAAGATATTATTTAAAAAAATAAAGGTTTTCAAAATATTAAACTAACTATTTATAATTATTAAAGGTATTAAAGGTATATAAATAAAGGGTAGCTTTTAAAGAAATATATTAAATATAATAAATAATATTTTTATAAAGGTTAAAGTAAAAGTAGTAATAGTATTAACTATAAAAGTAATAAGTATAGTAATAATAATAGTAATAATAGAATTACTTTTAACTTTTTAATTAAATAATTATTATTATTAATACTAAAATAGGTGCTTTACTTACTTTAAAAATATTTTCTTTAGCTAAATAAAGCTAGGTTTTAGCTAAATATATTAAAATAGTATACTAAAAGTAATAAAATAGTAGAAATAACTAATAATAATACTATAATAAATAGTATTTATTATATTATAAGTAAAATAATATAATTATAAATTAATAATTAACTATTTATACCTTTAATTCTAAATATAATAGTACTATTTATAAAATATATATAAGTTATTTTTAATTAAAAGGTAGTAAAGTATACTATTTATAGTAGTATAAATAAAGTATAAAAAATATAGTAAAGTTTTTTATTAATAAATAAAAAACTATTTATCTTTAAAGTTACTTTAAATTAAGTACTTTTTTAATATATATAGTAAATTCTTCTTTATAAAGGTATTAATAAAAGTAAAGGTAAGTATTTTATTAAAATATATTAAGTTAACTCTATATTTATATAAAATATATATATTATTTATATAAATATATATTAAATTAAATATTAAGATATAAAAAGTAAGCTATATTAATAAAGGTAGTAGTAAATATATATATAAAAAGTAAAATAAAAAATAGTAATATAAAGTAATTATTAAAATAATATTATAAAAAAGATATAAAGAGAATTAAAAAAAAAAATAAGAACTAAGTAGGTAAAGGGTATACTATTAAAATAAAAGTTAATTAAAGAGGGGGGAATCTTAAAGGGGTTTTTATACTTACTATAGACCTTTAAAGTAATTATAAATAAAAGGCTATTTATTATTATTTTATTTTACTAATCTTCTATATAATAAATATTAAGTATTTAAGCTATTAATATTACTTAACCTTTTTTATCTTAGCTATTATTAATATTAAAATACTATTAAGCTAATAAAATTTTACAAGCTAATACTAATAAACTAACTAAAGTAAAGGGGGAAGGGGTATATAATATAGTAACTATAGGTATATACTATAAAAATAAATATACTATAGCTAAAAGATATATTTTTAAAATACACTTCTTTTATTAATAAATTGCTTTATATATCTTACTTTAGTATAGATATATATATTATACTATTAATAGTATAAAAGAGTAGTAATATAAAGAGTAAGAAGGGAGCTATATAATAAATTTAAATTAGTAGCTTAAATTTTAAATATATAATAATATAAAAAGGGCTTATTAGCTTTATTAAAAAAGAATAGGGAATATATACTATTTATAAAGCTTTATTATACTTCTATTAAAACCATTTTTAATAGAGCTCTATTAAGACTTTATTAAGTAAGTATATAAAGATTTAAAAGTATATAAATTAATAAAAGGAAAAGAGGGATAGAGGACTTCCCTTCTCTTTATAGTTAATAATAACTCTATTAACACTAGATTGCAGTAGCTATCTAAGCCAGTCTATAACATTTAGCTATATAAATAATTTATATTATTATCTTTATTTTTAAAATTTTATTTATAATATTAAAAAGAGAGATTAATTTTTAAATACTAATATACCTTTTTTCTTTAAAGGATTTACTTAATTTATAAAGAACTATAATTTTAGCTTTTTAAAATAATATTAAATAATATTTAATATAGTATATATATTAAATAAGTTAAAAAATATATAAATAAATAGTTTATTATAGGCTTTAAAAAACTTTATTAAAAGCTTATTAAATTTAAAGGCTTTTTAATTAATTAACCTTTTAATAGTATTATATATTTTTAAAGTAATAAAATAATTTTTCTTTAAAAATATAGTAAAGTTAAGTTAAAGGTTAAAGGTAATTAATATATTAATTATATAAATAATTAAAATTAAAAAGAACTTATTAAAGAATACTTTTACTTTATTATAATAAAATATAGCTAAAGGTATATTATTATTACTATAATAAAGGTTTAAAACTTAAATAGTTTTAAATAATAAATTATTATAAAGTTAAGTTTATTATTTTAGTTTTTAAAGGTTATTTTTCTTCATTATTATATTTATTACTATATAGTATTAAAAGCTATATTATTTTTTATAAATAACTTATTTTCAATATAAAGCTATATTAA
Source organism: Claviceps africana (assembly GCA_018360145.1). Classification (NCBI taxonomy): domain Eukaryota; kingdom Fungi; phylum Ascomycota; class Sordariomycetes; order Hypocreales; family Clavicipitaceae; genus Claviceps; species Claviceps africana. The sequence continues at coordinate 24,272 of SRPY01000189.1, forward strand.
TAATAGCCTATTAGCTAATTTTAATATTATAATATTATTAAAGTTATTAAATGTATTTTATATTATAAATAATATTATAAATTTTAAAGGTTTACTATAATTATATTTTAAAGGTATTATAAAGGCCTTTTAATATAAATAAAGTAATAATAATAATAAGTTTAATTATAAATTATATAGTAAAAGAATTAATTTAATAAAGGGTTTTAAAAATAATTAAAGTAAAGAAAAAGTAAAAGTAATATATTACCTTTATAATAATAAGTATTTTATTTATTTAAAGCTATTTAAAGTAATAAAAAAGTTTAGTTATATTAATTATAAAGTAATAGTTATAAAATATAATATAAATAAGCTATAAAATATAGTTAAATTTAATAAGGTTTAATTCTTTTAAAAATTAAGTTTAAAGATTAATAAAATATTAAATATAATTAATAATATTTTTTTTTTTATTTTATATTTACTATATTATTTTACTTTATAATATAATAAGTTTAAATTATTATTAACTTATAACTATTAACGCGTTTTTACGCGCCTTTCTACGCGCGCTGCCCGCGCCCCCCGCTAGACTCCTTCCAGCAACCGCGGCTAAAGCCTAGCCAGTAGCGCATTAATTTTCATAATAGGCACTGCTTAGGGCCTAACTTAGGCCCCCTTAGCACCTATACCTACCACTATATATAGGTTTTCCCCCCTGTCTTAGGGTTTTTCCTATATAGGTCACTAAGACGAGGTACTAGCTAAGGGCTCTATGCCCCCTAGAGTAAATAAATAAATAAATAACTTATAACTATTAAAAGTTTATTATTATTAAGTAATATATAATTATATTAATTTTAAAGGGGGTAATATTAATTAAAGTTATTAATAAAGATATATTAATACTATAATAGCTTTATAATAAAGTTATAAAGAGGGGTTATTTAATTATAATAGTAAATAAAGAAATAAATAAAGTAAATATTAATATTATAGAGAGTTATAGTATATTAATTAACACTAAACTATATTAACTATAAGTTAAGGCTATATTAATAGTAAATATAAATAGCTATTTTTTCACCTTAAACTATAAGTTAATAGAAATTTAGGCTTAGGTTTAAGGGGTTTTTATTAGTGTTATATAGTTCTTAGATTGCTATTATATTAGTTTTAGGTTAGGACTTAAGCGTTAGGTAGATAAGTTATATCTTCTTCTATATATCCTAGTACATTATTTATAATATTATATTTAATTAGAGGGTGAGAGGGTTTCCTGTAATAAAGGGGCTGACTCGGTAAAGAACTATAATATTAATATTTATAAACCTTTATTATTTTTAAATTAACTATAAGCCCTTTAATATAAGCTCTTTATAATTATATTAATTTAGTATATATATAATTCCTCTTTATTAAAATACTTAAAAACTAATATAACCTTATAAGTACTTTATTAAGATTTTTATTAGAATACAATATTTATAAATATAGCATAATATATTTATAACTGTTTTTACTATAAAGGCTATAAAAGCTATAAGCTTTAATAAAGCTATTTTTAGTTAATTTTAATATTAAACTATTATTAATTTTTAATTTTTTTTAACTTTATAATAAAGTTACTTACTTTTAATAATTAAATACTATAGTTTTTTATAGTTATTATAAACTATTTCTTTAAATATATTTAATAAAAAGTAATAATAAATATAATAACTAAGAAGTGTATTACTTAGTTTTAAATTTATTAATAATATTTTTATAGTTTTCTTTAAAGTATTATTTTATAATTTCTCATTAAGTTAGCTTTTTTTAATTTGCTTTTTACTTTTTACTTTTTAATAAAAACTAAATAATATTTATTTACTATTTATTTTCTTTAAATAAATAATAGTATTAAGTAAGTAAATTAAAAGATATAAACTTCTCTTTATATAATTATAGAATTTTTATAATATATTTAATTATTTTATCTCCTTATTTATTAATTAATATTAAATAACTATGTATTTATAGTTTTTAAAATAAATATAAATATAATAACTTATAAATATAATATAAAACTTATTTAGTATTTATTAAAATTACTTTAGAGCTATATATCCTTTAAAGATAATATAGTTTAATTTTTTAAGTATATTTAAAAAAGTATATGATTAACTTAAATAATAATTAACTTTACTTAATAATATTGATAAAATACTTTTAATAAATTATATTACTTTATTAACTATTTTTAAATTAATAAATCTATATAGTTTAATTCATAATATATTAAAATAATTACTGTAGCTATAAATATAATTAAATTATAGTAAAATACTATATTTTTAAAGCCTTTATACTTTTTATTATTTACTTTAATATTTTAAGTAGTATTTACTTAGTTCTTTATATAAACCTTGATAAATATATAGTAAATAACTTCTTTTATTTTTAAATAGTTTAAAATTTATATTTAACCTTACTTTTATTATTATTTAAAAAGAATACTATATTAATAAAATATATAATTAAAAAGGTTTAAATATTAAAAATATTTAAAGCTAAAAGTAATATTATAATATATTAATTAAATAAGTAAGCTATAAATTACTTATATAGAAGCTTTTAAAATCTATAAAATCTATAAATAATTAATATAATTTAAAAAAAACTTTTGCGATTTCGCCCGGACCGTAATAACCCTATAGAATTAACTTAAATTAACTTAAAAAGTAAATAAAAAGTTTCGCTATATTTATTTACCTCCCTTTATAATAGTGTATTAAGCTTAAAGTATAGGTATAGTAAATAGTATAATAATAATAGATATTAATATAGAAAACTATAGCCTTTTATAGAATTACTATAATCTCTTTATTTACTATAGTAAGTTTATAATAGAAAACTAAGTTAACACTATAATTAATATAGCTTAGAACTAAATACTAGTCTATTTATAATAAAAATATAATAAAATTACTAAGCTTATATTAACCTTCTTACTAAAAGGAGTCTAAAAGGTTATTTTATATATTATTAATATAGAAATAATATAAGTTTATTATAAGTAATTTACTACCTTTAAAAAAAAATAAAAGTAAAAAAAAAATAAATAAATAAAAAAAATAAAACAAAAAATAAAAATAAAAATAAAAATAAAGGAAAAAAATAAAAGAAAATAAAAAAACCTAAACTTATTAGCTATAAAGTTAGCTATAGAGCTACTTATATATCTTTATACCTCTTTTACTATAGCCCTTTCTTTAAATCTCTCCCCCCTTTACTTTACTACTACTATTATTATTCCCCTTCTCTTTATTTTTAAACCTCTTTACTACTACTTTAAAGCTAATATAAGCCTTACTTACTTCTACTAAAAACTATTTTATTAAGTTATTTTATTACTTTAATAAATAAATAATTTAATTTATATAAACTAGTATTTTATATTTAAAAATACTACTATAGCTAATAATTATAGTAAAGGCTTTACTTAAACTCTATATTAAAGCTAACTTAATATTAATAAAGCGCTTAGCTATTTACTAAATAACTTTATATAAATTACACTATATAATATTAATTATTAATATACCTTTATTAAAAAATTAAATTAAACTTATATTAAATACTATAAAATTACTTAAGTTATATTAAACTTAAAAGTTTATAACTTTTTATATTATATTATAAACCACTACTATATTAAATAAAGCTTACTTTAATTAGTATTTAACTTAGCTTTATATTAAACCTTAAACTTATTAAATATAATTTACTAAGCTATATATATTTAAAATAGTTTAAACTAATACTTAAAATTTAAGTTAGCTATAGTAGCCCTACTATAAATCTATATTAAACACTTATTAAATTAATTATAGTAATAAATACTAAAATCTTTTATTTTAATAAAGTAAAGAGAGTATAGAAATACCTATTTTATACCTTATATAAATTAAAGTTAAAGCTTAAATAAGTATAAAAAGAAATTAAATATTTATTAAAGAGCCTTTAACTTTTAATTAATTAGCTATTTTCTTTATTATTTAAAATTAATATAATACTAAAGGTTTAAATTAGCCTTAAGATAGGGACTAAAATAGCTTTATATTAAATTTTAAAAAGGAAAGAAGTACTTATAATCTTTTAATTAAATATAAAAAAAAGAAAAAAGAAAAAGAGAAAAAACCCTTAAAAAGATCCCCTTTATTTATAAAAAAAAAAGCAATACCTTAAATTATTTATTAAATTACTTATTAATATACTAAACTTATTTAAGTAATTAATAACTACTATTTTACTACTATATTATATTTATACTACTTATTACTAAGGCTTAATTTAGTTTTATATTTAATACTTATTAAATTAATAACTTTTAATAATTTAATATATAATAATTACTTAATTTAATAATTATTATACCTTTAAATTAATAATATAGCTATATTATAACTTATAACTTTTTATAACCTTTTATACCCTTCTATATTACTTTATATTTTATAGTATATATTTAATACACTATACCTTTTTTAATAAGTTAGCTTAGCCTTAAATAAAGCTTAATTTAAGCTTATAAAGTCTTTATCTCTCTCTTTTAAATTTAATATATACTATTTATACTCTTTATTAAACTTCTTTAAATAATTATAATTAAAGCTTAATTAATAGTATATTAATTTTTATAATAAGCATTACTTAAAGCTTAACTTAAGCCTCTTTAATACTTATATTTACTACTATATATAGGTTTTCCCCTTTATTCTAAGGTTTTTCCTATATAGGTTACTAAAATAAGGTACTAGCTAAGGGCTTTATGCCCCTTAGAGTAAATAGATAATAATAAATAATTAATATAATTTAAATTATAATAAAGAAATATATATTTTTATAATAAATTTATTATATAATAGTAAGGTTTTATTTTATAATTACTTAAAGGCTTATTTAAACTTAAATAAAATTCTATATTATACTTTACTTTTACTTTATTTACTATTAATAATTATAATTATTTTCTTTATTAAACTCTTTTTTTTATTTTCTTTTTTCTTTTTTATTTAATTAAATAATAAAAGCTATTATAAACTTTTATACTATTTTATTTTTTATATAAAAAAATAGTAAAGGTATTTATATTTTTAATAAAATAAGTAAAGTATAAATAAATATTATTGTTATAATTTATTATTAAAATTTATATTAAACAAATAATTTATATTAATAATTAAAGCTATTATAAAAAAGTAAATAAAATTTAATTAAAATTTAAGAAAATAATAGTATAATAATAAATATATACTATATAGATAATATTTAATTTATATAAAGTTAATAATATTAAAAATAAAGGTATAAGGATTTTAATATATATAAAAGTTAATTAAGTTAAAGATTAAAAATGAAAAAGGTATAAATTGAGGTATATTTAATTATTTATATAGTAATTAAAGAGAGGTATTATAAAAGTTAATAAATAATTTCTATATTTAAAAATATATATACTTAATATATATTGTATTTAGTACACTAGCAGCTATTTTTTTTTATATAAGCATTTTATGCTCTTAGCTGTATTTAGAACCTCTGCACCTAATGTTTTTAGTAGGAAAACCTTATTAGGTTGCTAATTAATAATTACCTAAGTAATTATTAATTAGTTAGTTACCTAACAAAGTAAAAAACCTACTAAATACGTTTAAAATCTACTTTTTAGTCCTTATTTCTAACTATAAAATACTAGTTTAGCTATAAATTACCCTATACCTTCTTTATTTTTAGTTATTAATATATACCACCGCTACCCTACTTTTTTTTTATTGCTAATTACCTATTTTTTCCTAGCAATTATAGCTATAAACTAGCTCTATAACCTAAGAGCTAAGGGGTAATTTACCTATTTATAACGTAGAAGTAGCTAATTTATATTACTTAATTAGTAATGGAAAAGTAAGGGAACTAAACCTACTTTTTTTACTACTAATTAAGCATTAATTAGCTAGAAGTAGGGCTACTACTCCCCTTTTAGCTAATTAGGGTTTAATTTTTCTTAGCGCCTCCGCCCCTATATATACACTAAGAAAAACCCGTGTTCTGTGTAGGATTTAAACCTATAACTGCAAGCAGTTATCTAGGCGCTTAACCACTGCGCCACAGGACTGCTTAATATATATTATAAATTAAATAAAAGCAATTATATTATAAATAATACCTTTAATATAATATAGTAAGTAATTAATATAGAATAAAGCCTTTTAAAAGAGTAATAAATTAATATTAAATATCTTTTAAAGTATTAAACAAAGAGATAGTAATATTAAATAATATAGAAATAATACTTAAAAAAGTAAAGGTTTTTACAATATTAAACAAATTATTTATATTTATTAAAAGTATTTAAAGTATATAAAAAAGGGTAGTTTTTAAAGAGATACAGTAAATATAATAAGTAATATTAATATAATATATATTATTATAAAGTTTAAAGTAAAGGTAATAGTAAATAATAAAATAATAAATATAATAAATAAAAAAGTAATAATAGTATTAATTATAAAAGTAATAAGGGTTATTATAATAATAATAATATAAAATATACTTTTAGCTTTTTAATTAAATAAATCTTGATATTAATACTATAATAAACACTTTATTTAAATTAAAAATATTTTCTTTAACTAATAAAAGCTAAGTTTTAGCTAAATATATAAAAATTATATATTAAAAGTAGTAAGGTAATAAAGATAAATAATAGCTACTTAAAAATAAATAGTGTTTATTATTTTATAAATAAAGTAATATAATTATAAATTAACTATTAATTACTTATACTTTTAATTATAAATATAATAATACTATCAATAAAATACATATAAATTATTTTTAATTAAAAGGTAGTAAAGTATATTATTTATAATTATATAAAGAAAATATAAAAGATATAGTAATATCTTTTTATAATAAATAGAAAACTATTTATTATTAAAATTACTTTAAATTAAATACTTTTTTAATATATATAATAGATTTTTCTTTATTAAAATATTAATAAAAGTAAAGGTAAATATTTTATTAAAATATATTAAGTTAGCTTTATATTTATATAGTATATGTATTTTATTTATAAAAATATATAATAAATAAAAAATTAAAATATATAATATAAACTATATTAACAAAGGTAATAATAGATTAAAATAAAAAGAATAAAATAAGAAATAGTAATATAAAGTAAAGGATAAAGTAGTATTATATAAAAAATATAATAATTATTAAAAAATAAAAAAATAAATATTAAAAAAATAAAAGATACATTAGAAACATAAAAGTTTAAGAAAGAGGAATTTAAAGGGGCTTTATATTTACTAAAAATACTTAAAGTAATAATAAATAAAACGCTATTTATTATTATTTTAATTTTTATTAATCTTTTATATATAAAGTATTAAGTATTTAAGCTATTAATAATACTTAACCTTTTTTATTTTAATTATGTATAGTATTAAAATATTATTAAGTTAATAAAATTTTAAAAACTAGTATTAATAAACTAAATAAAGTAATAGTTAAGTATAGTACTATAAATATATATTTTTAAAATAAGTTAACTATAGCTAAGGAATATACTTTTAAAATACCTTATTTCTTAATAAATATTCTATATATTATACGCTAGTACAGGTATATTTATTATAATATTAATATAAAAGGAGAGTAGTAATATAAAGGGTAAGTAAGGAGCTATATAATAAATTCAAGTTAATAATTAAAATTTTAAATATATAGTACTATAAAGGGGGAGGATTATTAACTTTATTAAAAAAAGAATAGAGAATATATATTACCTTTAATACTTTACTAAACTTTTATTAAAACCGCTTTTAATAAAGCCTTAGTAGAACTTTATTAAGTAAGTATATAAATATATAGAAGTATATAAAGTAATAGAAAAAAAGAGAGAAAAAGGACTTTCCTTCTTTTTATAGTTAATAATAACTCTATTATACTAAATCGCAGTAGCTATCTACGCTAGTCCATAACAAAGGTCTATATATTAAGTATATAACTAAGTATTAGCAATAGAAAGTCACGATAAACTAGCTTTATAGAATCCTTATATTTATTATATATACTGAATCAATACTATTTATTAAAATAAGCTGTTATTGAAATTAAATATAAAAAGTATTAAAATATTTATTTATCTATTACTTCAGTTAATTTAGCTTTAGAATTATTTTTTTTAAAAGAATTTATAGGTAATTTAGTAAAGTAGTGAAAAAAATTTAAAAAGTTATAATAAAAAATATACTTTAATTTAAAAATAATGCTATTTACTTTATATTTTAAAGCTAAGGTATAAAGAAAATAAAATCTATTTATTTTAATTATTATTAATAAAATTAACCTTAGCCTTTAAAATATAAATTATTAAGTTTTATTATATTAAAAAAAGGCTTTATTATTATTCTATTAAGTTTTTATAGAAAGAAGTTTACATTTAAGTTATTTTAATATAGAAACTATATTTATTATAAAGATAATAAAGATAATATTTTAAATTATAACCTTTATAGCTATTATATAAAAATATATTTTTTATTAATTATACTTAATATCGTATAATTATGTTTTAAAGAAACTATAGTTTATAAATATTATAAGTTAGCTTAAACAGCTACTTTAATTCAATATTAATAAAGTTAATATCATTTATAAAAAAAAAGTCTTTTTTTTTTCTTTTTTTATTAATTTATTTATCTATATTTATTTATTTAATAATGCTTTATTAAAAGTAATGTTTTTAAAATGATTTTATAATAAATAGGTTTAATAAATGTATAGTTAAGTATAAAAGGTAGTATATATTCTTTATTTTCCATTTAATAAAGCTATTAAGCTTAGTGCCACTTTATTTATACAGGATTTAAGCTACTAGCTCAAATCTATTATAGTATAGTATTTTTAATGTATTTTATTTAGATTCAAAAATTAGCAATGTATTATATTGTAATGCTCTGTAGGTAACTAAGCATTAGTGATAAACAGTTGCTGTAGGCTAGCCTTATAAGATCCTTACTGTTGCGGATCGCAGCGGCTTAATTCTTAGGAATTTGGTCAGAAGGTCTCTGCAACGTTAGTTGGAGGTCGCGGTTGTATAAGCCCTTATAAGGGTTTCTGACACGTAACACTTGTATATACACTTTTATTTAGTTTTAATAAGCGCATACTAAGCTATTCAATAAAAATTCAAGCCACTAGCTTAAATCTATTACAGTGTTAAGTTATAAGTGTTTTTATTATTTAACACAAAAGCTATAGTATTTTCTATAAATCATAGTTTTGTAAAAAATAGTAATTACAATGAATTATTATATAATAAAAGCTATATATATTTAAAGGGTACATATATAAAAAAATATTACAAAGTTATAACAGGGAATATATATAGGTAATTAAATATATATAAGGTTTAAGTTATTATTTACGTTTAAGTTATAGGAATCATCCCTTAAATAAGAGAATTTTACAGGACTATAAAACTAGGCTTGCTTAGTAGTTATATAAATGTATTATCAATGTTTATAAAAAAAAGGGTGCTTTTTAGAAGTTTTTTTTCTCATTATTTGATTTTTTGTTCATCAAAGTCAATTCCTTTTACCTTAGCGTCATCTTTATATTTGTACATATGTTCTGTAGCCCTCCTTAGATACGTCATGCTCCATAACGGATATGACACTAGACTTCTCGTGATAGCCTTCTTCCCTACGTCATTAGCCGCATCCATCCCGTCAAGTGCCCCGATCCGCTCAGCACTTCTTAGACGAGCCTTGGGAGGTAGTGGCGTATATCCGCACTGGGTCGTGCAATGCATAATTGCCGAGCCCCAAAACACACTACAACAACATCGCCTTCGATACAAGTCTTAATGAATCAGGTCGTTCATGGCGAACCACAATACAACGCGAAAAGGACGATAAGAAATCAACCACAGATTTCTTTGCCGATTGCCCGAATACCCATCACTATGTTGAGGAATAAAGTGTTTACAGCTCTACAAAAAACCTACGATGACACCTATTTGAGTTGCTCCACAGCAGTTTACTATGAGAGTCAGGTAAGTCGCCTTATCATGTCTTTTAACCAGTCACTTATGGTACAACATCCAACAACTGACGCGGCTGACCTCTAGGGTGATGAGACGGAGGCGTCGCGACATTGGAAGCATGCCCTGGAGCAAATCTGCGAGCACAGAGCAACCAAGGCACCTCCACTCTACGGGCCTCAGACTGACACAGAAAGGGCGCTGGTTGAAGCTTTGAAGCAGCTCGAGCTTCAATGCAAAGAGAGGATTGACCTTTTGGAAGCTCTCCGTGTCTCTCGGAAAAACGACTCAGTGTACACATCCGCTGCAAATACTTCGAACCCCTTGACCCATGACTTGAATAACCAGGCTGGCCAATCCAAGGGCTCTATAGGACAAGGCACCATTCCAGCCTTAACTTACTCAGAATTATCACGCCCTGCCGCACCCTCTCGGCCACATCTGCCGCTTCGAGCCTCGTCAGTCCAAACGAGATCTCTCTCTCCAAGTTGTAGTAGCGATAAATTGGAAATCGACTCGGCATCGAAAACAAAGTCAAGGTCCCAGTCACCCAATCAGCCACTCCACTCGGAAAAGGCCTTGCGTTCTGCAAGTCCAGAGAAACACACACTGCGAAAAACGTTACGCTCCAGCAAATACAGAGAGAAGCCAATTCGTCCAGCCTCGATCTCACCAAAGCTAGCAGCTGCGGGACCAAGCAAAGCGGCAACATTGGCTTGGAGCTCACTGGAGACGCGGGACCGTGAAGTGAAGGTGCCGTCTTTGAATAGAAGCGCGAATCCATCCAAATCGGCCTCCCGGCAGGCATCAGAAAAGTCACTGCCTGCATCGTCTCCCATGCAATGGGATAGCCACTCTCGACGGCTAGTCACCTCAAGAGGAGCAGAACTTTGCGATGACGGATCAGTTTTATATGCTCCGATCCGAGTATCAGAAGAGTCCTTGCCGAAAAAGACCTCCCATCTATCTGTTTGTGCAGCGTCGAGTGCCTTAAATTCATCAAGCTCTCAAGACACACTTCCAACTGATCCACCTCCGGGCAGGTTGGATCATGCGGATCCCGCCCGCCGAGATGCACCGCCTGGGAAGTCGGCGCTGGCAGATAAGTCGGCAGATTTGGTTGTATCAAAAGGTCATCAACCTGAATTTTATAGGCGTAAAGCCACAGCAAGACGTCCTATCAAAGAGTCTCGGTCTCTATCCAAAATAACAACTGTTGCAACATCAGGCAATCACGTCTCTGAAGGTCGTCCAAAGCAATCGTCTAGACAAACATATTCCAGCGAGTCAGACAGAGCCTCACTTGTCGGGACTTCTAGACCGCTATCAATGAGACCCAAACATGATGGAATGGATTCTGTCGAAGTTTCTGAAACGCCATCTCAATCATCTGACGAAGGAGTTCCTAATGCCGAGTCGGCTTCTACGGCGTGGAAGGTCACCAAGGAATCTATTCTCAAGAATTTACCGCCTGGGGTTGATGAAGGAGCTGCAAGACAAATCTTGAACGACATCGTTGTGCAAGGAGATGAGGTTCACTGGCGTGACATCGCTGGCCTGGAAATTGCGAAAAATGCACTCCGAGAGACTGTTGTGTATCCCTTTCTACGTCCAGACTTGTTCATGGGACTTCGAGAGCCAGCCAGGGGCATGTTACTGTTCGGACCTCCCGGTACTGGTAAGACGATGTTGGCGCGAGCCGTCGCAACTGAATCAAAGTCTACGTTCTTCTCCATCTCAGCAAGCAGCTTGACCAGTAAGTACCTAGGAGAATCGGAAAAGCTAGTCAGGGCTCTTTTTGGCTTAGCTAGGTCGCTAGCACCAAGCATAATATTTGTCGATGAGATTGATTCGCTACTTTCTCAGCGATCGGGCGCTGGAGAACACGAGGCTACAAGAAGAATTAAAACGGAGTTCTTGATCCAATGGAGCAATTTACAACGAGCAGCCGCAGGCAGAGAGGTTACGGACAAAGATAAAGAGAAAGGTGATGCCAATAGGGTTTTGGTGCTTGCGGCTACTAATCTACCATGGGCGATTGATGAAGCAGCTCGGCGAAGATTTGTTCGACGACAATATATTCCCTTACCTGAGCCGGAAACGAGAGAGGTACAGCTGCGAAGCCTGCTAGGAGAGCAGAAACATGGTCTATCGGCGACTGATATTGAAAAATTGGTTGGATTGACTGACGGTGAGACAACACCATAAGCCATATTGTATTTGTTCACACTATTGGGATCTAACTTGATACGTCGATATCTCCCAGGATTTTCAGGCTCGGATATTACGGCATTAGCCAAAGATGCTGCTATGGGCCCACTACGATCGCTAGGTGAAGCATTGCTTCACATGACTATGGACGATATTCGTCCTATCCTCCTGGTCGACTTTGAGGCTAGTTTGAGTACCATCCGGCCGAGTGTGAGTAGAGCTGGCTTGAAGGAATATGAGGATTGGGCTGAGGAGTTTGGTGAACGAGGAGGCTAGATTTTACAATATCGGGTTGCGTGATTAAGGTTCAAGACGTCTCGGTACTCTTTTCCAACTCATAGATAATATCAGTCACCAGTCAAGAAGTAGCCATTACTTTAATGTCGACGAATTGCAGCCTATTGTAATTTTAAGTCCATTACTATTCTGAGCATCGGTCGCCCGCTTCCTAATCTCGAGCATTACTGCATCACATCCATACATTGTGAGCGTTCCGCCAGTCGTATCAACACACGGAGTGGAGAGCTTGCGCCCAGGACCCGTGTGCTGTTCAACCACAAAAAGCCGCGTCCGAATAGTTATGTGTCCAAAAGAGCATAGCCACGCCGCCACATTGTCGATTGTGGCCGTCCAGATGACGATCTTCGCTAAGCAAAGGTGACGCTCGGCTTTCCGATAATTATACATTGAGCCATCCGTTATACTCAGACAATTGTTGCGTCATTTCCCGTCCGTTTGGAAGACCTACGAGCTTCCTTGACAGCCTTTTTTGCCTCTCTATCGGCTATTCGTTCTTCCAAAGTTGGTACCGGAGGTCTCTCGTCGATAGAACTGCCGAACGGGGCGATAATATGTTTTACGACATGCCGCTTACGTCGTGACGTTGGCCAACCGGGAACTATAGCAATTACATCGCCGGTCCGTAATGAAGAATTTGGATCGTGAACTAAATGGTGCTTAGGTTCAGGGAACCACTATGAAGATTGTCAACGCAACGCTCAAAATGTTAGGAAGAGCGATACTGCTGCACTTCTATTAGGCCTTATCTGCAAGCGCTCACTCACCTTATTAACCACCTTGTTCCACTTCTGCCCGCCAACTCGAACTTTAACAGTTCGTTGCATTAATCCGGCAGAAACAACAACACCGTGAAGTTCATGGGTTACGCGTCGAGCCGCCTTGGCGACTTGTGAAGACATACTCTCAATGCAAATGTAAATGGCGGCAGAAAAGAATGAACTGGAAAGACGTTTTCTGACTGGAAATAATCGCAAGGATATGCTTCTTCGCGCTTTGGTATGGAGAGCCTGGAAGACAAAGTTGTGCCAAGCTGTTCGCTGCCCTATTTTAATGAACCAGTAGCTTTGGTATTAACCAGATAATTGGGAAAGGATACGATACTCGGACTAGAGAGTTGTTCACCGCTTGCCTCATTCATCTTCGACCTGCCAACTTGTCGTCGATATAAAGGTCCAACCAATAGCGACATGGCGGAGTAATTTAGTCAGGTCAGAAGAAGTTTCAGCCCATAATGTGGGGCACCGCATAAACATTCTCACCAAGGACACATACAAGATCCGAGGATTCTCTCTTTTTCTTCTTTTTTTTGTTTTTTTTTTCTTTATGGTTTCGGATCGAGGCAGGCAATACGAGAAAATTCACTGGTAAACAGAAATACAAGACGGAAAATCTCCCGAAGCACACTATGTCATCACCAGATCGCCGAATTGGCGCCAAAAGACCCCGTATGCCACTTTCACGCTCACCACCATGACGGATATCTAGCTAGCATCTCTCTGATGCTTGCTAACTGATATGGGATAAATGACTGACAAATAGTTTCGCGTCATATGGAAACAGGAACGCAGTCTCTTCCTCCTCCAACCTTGCCTCAACTCGTGGCCGAGCAACATGCGCCTATTCCGTCGACCGATAAAGATTCGCAGCGATTAATTGTAGTTCTTTCAAATGCCAGTCTGGAGACATACAAGGCGTCACATGGCGGAGGCAACAGGGCAGGTCTTCATCGTGAGGACAAATACTCGCTGCTTAACAGCGATGAGCATATTGGTGTCATGCGCAAGATGAATCGAGACATCAGCGATGCCCGTCCAGACATAACACATCAGGTCACTTTTTCTGCTGAACCGGAGTTCTCATTGCAACCAAGCTAACGAAAATGTAGTGTCTGTTGACTTTACTGGACTCGCCTATTAATAAAGCGGGAAAATTGCAGATATATATCCACACTGCGAAGGGTGTTCTGATCGAAGTTTCGCCCTCTGTGCGAATTCCAAGAACGTTCAAGAGATTCGCTGGCCTCATGGTGCAACTGCTCCATCGTTTATCCATTCGGTCAACGAATTCAAACGAGAAGCTGCTCCGCGTCATACAGAATCCTATCACAGATTATCTGCCTCCAAATTGTCGCAAAGTAACCCTCAGCTTTGAGGCTCCCCTAGTCCGTGTTCGTGAATTCATGGAAACGATTCGTCCGAAAGAAAGTATATGCGTTTTTGTCGGAGCAATGGCAAAGGGAGCCGATACCTTCGCAGACTCAATTGTGGATGAGAAGATTTCTATCAGCAACTACTCTCTCTCAGCGAGTGTTGCATGTAGCAAGTTTTGCCATGCGGCAGAGGACGTTTGGGAAGTTCTTTAATAATGATATTCGTTTCTTCGATACGCAAGAGCAATGTTGCCTGTGAAAACGTTCTCTTCTGGTTGGCTAGGGCGAATGCCGCGATGGTACTTTCAGAATGGTAACATGAATACTGCAGGATATGGCTTGTGAGACAAATTTGAGCCTGCGAGTCAGCCTGGACGTTTATTTAAGTTCCGATCAAATTTGAAGACTTTCGACAGATAGAGCAGGTTTAACACTGCTTTGGCAGGAGACGCAATGCTCTCTTAGTACTGCTCAGTTATAGAGCCTTGAGTGCTGTAGGTACAAAAGCGACGCAATACACCGTAAAGGACTGATCATATTGAGTGACTTGCCCACTAGGCTAAGCTAGACGTATAAGGTCACAACGACTGCTTTCACCTATTTACAGCTATTGTGACTTCAATATCCCAATGAACATGATTTACGAAATAGCGGCCAAGGAAAGAATCCCCTTACTAAGCCTCTCTTTATGGTTGCCTCGTTGTTGTCCCTGTTAGAAAACCCTCAGTCTCAGCTTTTTTGCAGCCTATTTTGTTTTAGTCTTTTCTTCCCTATCCCGTTAATGCGCATAAGGCTACATTTAGGATACTGACCTACACCATTATTTAATAGAAACATTTATATAAAAGGTACTTTATATATATTGATTTATACTCTAATAGAAGTTTTAGTAATCATATAAATTATAAAGCGCTATATTATATATTTTATAATTTTTATAAATTAAAGGCATTACTACGAGCTTTATTTAGTAGCGTTATATTTTTTATTTATTTCACTTTATAATTATTATAAATAAGTTCTATAAAGAACAAAAAAATAAAGTAAAAAGCTTATATAGAAAAGATATAAGGTATAATAAGCTTTAAATATAACTAATAATATAAGTAAAGAGTAAAAATGTAAAAGTATATATATAAAATAAACGCTATAAATATAACTTTTATGATTTAATATTTATTTTTTTAATAACTTTACTACTTAATTTTTATATTTTTATTATTGCTTTATAAATAAATATTTTATTAATTATAATAACATCTTTTTTATATATTTTAAGAATTATAAACCATTAATTAAACAAAAATATTTATTAAAAAAACTACTCTTAATAGAACTTTCTTAAATAAAACTTTATTAAATAAAACTGTAAAAGTATATATATTAATAAAAAAAAAGAGAAAGAGAAAATCTTCTCTTTCTTTATAATTAATAATAACTTTATTAATGTTGAATTAAAGTAGCTATTTAAATTAATGTATAGTATTTATTAATTATTATAATAAATATAGTAAAGTTAAAATAAACTTTATTAAAAATAACAGCTATTTTTAGGGGACTTTACTAACTATAAGGACTTTTAATAAGCTTTATAGATACCCTAGCCCTAACCTTTATAAAGCTTTTTAAATTAAAAGCTAGTAGTAATATTTATAGTATAAGTATATATATATATAGTAAGTATAAAAATAAATATTTTAGCTAAAAGTTTATAGCTATAAATACGTTACTTTTTTAGCTTTTTTACCTTTAATTATACCCTTTAATAATTAATATATATTTAATTAAAAAGCTAATAAACTATTAGCTTTAATAATTAATTTTTATAGTTATAAAGTATATTAGCTCAATTTTAATTAAAGATTTAAGCAAAATTATTAAATAGCTATAAAGCCTTAAATTATATAATTTATAAATTACTTTAAAGAAGGAAATTAAAGGTCTTTAAAATTAATTTATATAATAACTAAAGGGTTTAAAAAACATTATAAAGAACTTTATTATTATTAAAGTAAAGGGAGCTTTTCTATATTTATTAGTAAAGTTTTAAATTTTTTAAGTTTTAATATAAAAAAATTTATTAAATTAATAAAATAATATATATATTAATAGCTAGTTTATATAGCTATAAGTTTATTTTTTTATTGTTTTATATAAATAAATTTTATAAAAAATAAAAAATTGTTTATAAGCCTTTATTAATTATATTAATGGATTATAAGCTTAAAAAATATATGAAGGAAAATATATTTTTCTTTATACTTATTTATAACTATATAAATTATTAATTTAAAACTTATTATTTATAATATTAAAAAAATTTAAAAAAAATTTAAAAAATTTAAAAACATTTACTTATGTTTTAAAAGCTAAAATGTAATATACTTTAAATATTAAAAAGTATATATAAAGCTTTTAATATAAAAATAAAGCTTATAGTAACTTATTATAGTATTATAAAGACCTTTTAGCTATTAATTTACTAAGCTTATTACTTTAATATTTTAAAGAGTAAAAGCCTTTATAAATCCTTTATTTTTTATAAATTATAAACTTAAAGTAATTATTTTTAATACTTAAAAATTTATTAAATTTTATATAATAGCTAAACAATTTATTTAAAATTATTTATATTTTTTATATTAAATTAAAGACTTAAAAAAGACTTAAAAGCTATTCTTTCTTTTATAAAACTAACAGAAATTTGTTAAAAAAAAGTTTTCATTTTTATAAAATAAAGAAATTTATAATATAAAAGAAATTTTACTTTTGAAAAAATAAAATTTATAAAATATAAAAGTATTCCTTCTTTTATAAAATATAGAAAATTTCTATTTTTATAAAAAGAAAATAAAGCCTTAAAAATATTTTTATTTTTAAAGGCTAAGACTTATAAATAAAAGCTTTTATAGGTAAATCTTTATAAATTCTTAATTTATAACTTTATAAATTCTTAATTTATAAAGCCTTTTATTCATAATTTAATAGCTATAAATTTTATAAATTTAAGTCTTTAAATTAAAAGATAAGAGTAGGCTTAAGTTAATTTTATAAATTAATAAATTATTACTTAAAATAATAATATCTTTAATATTTTATAAAAATTAAAAGATTTAGTTATAACTATAGCTAATAACTTAATAAATAAGCCTATATTAATACATATATTATAAAAAGACTTAAATTTTAATAAAAGTATGAGCTAAAATAAAGCTTTTAATATATTAAATATTTATAATACCTTTATTATTAAAGAATTTAATAAAAAGGTTTATAGCTTTTTAAAAGCTATAAGGCTAAAGGGATTAAAAAATTATAATTAATAAAAATAAGCTTTAGCTATTTAATTTAAAGCTTTAAAATACTTAATTTTTTAAATAAGTTTAAGGGATTTAATAGTAATTTAAGTAATTTAAACTAAGCTATTATATTTATACTATATTAGCTTAGAGAAGAACAATGTATATAGTAAATAGATAATATACCCTTATAATTTAAAGGTATTGCAAAAATGCTATAACTATAACTATATAGTTAAAAGAATTAAGCTTAATATTATTAAAAAGTTATTAAATTAATTAAATAGTTGAAAGTTAAAACTATTAAGAAAAGTAAAGAAAATATAATAAATTAGCCTTAATAATAAGGTACTTTTAAAAGAATACTATAGTAATAACTAAGCTTAAATTAATTAAATTAATTAAAGTATATATAATAATTTATAATAGTAGTGTGTTAAGCTAAAGGGTTAATAGAAATGTGTAAAGGGATACAGTTAGGAATTAACCTAATGTAACTATAAAGGAAGAAAAAGGAAAAGAGCCTTTAATATAGTAGGGATTAATTAATTAAGAGATATAAAGAGGTCCTTTTTCTCTAAATAGCTTAAAGAAATATACCCGCTATTAAGAGTTTTTATATATACTTAATTTAATTAATTAATTAATTTAAGCCTAGCTACTGCTATAGCATTCCCTCTTTAATATATATATACTAAGGTTAATTTATTATAATACCTTTATTTTTTTAATATTTTTAACTTTAAACTATTTAATTAATTTAATAACTTACTAATAAAACTAACTTTAATTATTTTAATAATATAGTTATAATTATAGTATATTTATAATACCTTAAATTTATTAAATTATATAGCCTCTTTATATATATTATTCTCTTTTTTTTAAGCTATTATAAATAGTGGTTTTATTTAAATCAATATTCTTAAAAGCTAAATATAAAGAATTAAGCTCATAAAAAGTACTTTTAAATTATTATATAAGTTACTTAATATTATTAAATATAAAGCCTTACTTTTAAAAAGAATTATATTATATTTAACTAAACTTATAAAACTATAATAATAAAATAATTAAAAAATAATTTAAATACTAGTATTTATTTAATTATAAAGGCTAAAATATCTTTAAATATTTATAGTATAAAGCTACTTTAAATTTTATTTTATAGTTTATTAATTTAAAGCTAATTATTAATAAAAATATTAAATATAGTATTAATACTATAAAAAGGCTTTTTAAGTATTAAATAACTATTAAATTATTTACCTCTTTACTTTTTAAAGGGAATTAAGCTATAGATTAATTAATTATACTTAATATAATAAAATTCTTATTTATTATAATAAGTATTATATTTATTTCTTTTATTTTTTAAAGTTTTATTTTATTTTTTTTAATCTTTATATATAATATTATTAAAATAAATAACTTTCTTTAATATATTAAATTCTTTTAAAAGCTAATTAACTCTTTTAATTTTACTTTACTATAAATAAAAGTTTTTAATCAATTATTTTAATTATTTTCTTTTTTTATATTTAATAATATTATTTTTAAAAAATAACTTTTCTTTTTTTTCTTTAACTTTTTAATTAAAAATATCCCTTTTAATTAAGTTTTTTTTAAACCTTTCTTAATTAAACCTTTATTAATTAAACCTTTTACTTTATTTAATATATTTTATTTTTAATAAAGTTAAAAATATTAAAAATATTAAGCTTAAAGCCTTTATAAAGTAACTTAAAAAAATTATTAATAAATAAAATACCTTTATAAATCTTAAAAGTAATTTTAATATTAATTAATTTAATAGTAAAAATATAGTTAACTTTTTTAAAAACTTTAAAGCTAAAATATAAACTTTAAAAATTATAAAAGAAAATTAATATTAAAAGTTTAAAAAAAAGGTTAACTTAAGTCTTTATATAAATATTAAGCCTTTTATAATTATATATATTTAAAAAAAAAGCTAAAGAAAGGCTTATAATTTAATTTTAAATTATACTTTAAAAGTAAATTAAAGATATTATTTATTAACTTAAAAAAATTAATATAAAATAACCTTAAATTTACTTTAAAACTTATTTTTAGCTTTAAAAATATAAAGCTACTATAATTAAAGCCTTTTTTAAAAATTAAAAGCTATTAATTCTATAGTTTATTAATATATATGAAGCTATTTTTAATAAGTTTTTTATTAACTTTATAAATAAATAAAATATAAAGTATAAAGAATTTATTAAAGGTAAGTATAAAGTATTATAAAAAAACTAAATAAATATATTATATTATACCTTTAGTTAAAAAACTATAACTTAATTTATAAAATAATAGTTTATTAAAGGGTTAAACTATTTAATTAGTATAAAAAGAGTTAGTTTATTTCTATTTAAAAAATTAATATCTTTATAGAAAACCTTACTATATTTTAATTAAAAACTATTAATTTTCTTTAATAAAGTATTATTAAAGATATAATATATAAAAAGTAAATTAATAATTTAATAAAAAAAATCAGAAAATTATAAATAGCTATACTTTATAATTAAAGTAATTTATTTAATCTTTTAAAATATATTAAAAAAAGCTTTATTTATAGCCTTAATTATTATAGAATTTAATATAAATTAAAAACTAAAAGGAAATTAAAAATATTTAAATAAATACCTTTAAAAGTAATAAAAGCTAAAGCTTAATATATTACTTTTACTATAATAAAAAAGAATATTATTTAAATAAATATAAATACTTAAACTATAATTAAAAAGTTAGCTTTATTTAGTATAACTTTTAAACTTAAATTCTTACTATTAATAATAGTTTTATAAAGTATTTAATTTTATTAGTTTTACATAAATTATTTTTATAATTAAAAAGCTATATATATAGACTTATAGTCTTTTAAATATAATACTTTAAAGACTATATAGTTAATTACCTTCTTTTTAAAGTTAAAAGCTTTAATAAAAGTATTAAAAAATATTAAATAATATTAGTTAAAAAAAATATTTTAAAATATTATTAAAAGGCTTAACCTTTTTATATATTACTTAAAAAGGTAAAGGCTAACTATTATAAAGATTTTAATTAAAGATAAATTTCTTTAAATAAATATAATTATATTATAAAAATAAAATAAATTAAGCTTAAAAAGTAAATCTTTAAAATTAATAGCTATTATTTATATAAATACTTTAAAAAGAGCTTATATTAAAGAACTTATTAATAAATTAGCTATAAAGAAATACTTTATATTTATTATATTTAAAATTTATAACTAAAGAGGTATTATTAATTATAAAAAAGAAACCTTTTAATAGTAATTTATTAATTAGCTTTATAAAAAAGTATTAATTAAAAAAGTAAGTATAAGCTTATAAAATCTTTTTAAGCTTTTTTTATAATTAATTAAATTAATTACTAATAAATATATAATATATATAAAAGATATTTAAAAAATTTATATTTATAATAGCTTTATAAAATTAGCTAAGTTAATATAATTATATAAGTATTAGTAAATTAAAATTAATTAATTATTTAATTTATTTATTTATTTATTTAATTACTCTAAGGGGCATAAAGCCCTTAGCTAGTACCTTATCTTAGTGACTTATATAGAAAAAACCCTAGAATAAAGGGGAAAACCTATATATAATAGTAAATATAAATATTAAAGAGGCTTAAGTTAAGCCTTAAGTAGTGCTTTTTATAAAAATTCATATATTATTACTTAAGCTTTAGTTATAATTATTAAAAGAAGTTTAGTAAAAGGTATAAATAATATATATAAAAAGGCATATAAAAATATATTAAATTTAAAGGGGGGGGGTAAGGACTTTATAAGCTTAGGTTAAGCTTTATTTAAAGCTAAGCTAAGTTATTAAAAGGGGTATAAAGTGCTAATTATATACTATAAAATATAAAGTAATATAGAAGGTTATAAAAGGTTATAAAGGGTTTTAAGTTATAATATAGCTATACTATTAGTTTAAGGGTATATTAATTACTAAATTAAGTAATTATTATATATTAAATTATTTAAAGCTATTAATTTAATAACCTTTAGGTATAGGCTTAAGTTAAACCTTAATAGTAAGTAGCCTAAGTAAAGTATAGTAGTAAAATAGTAATTAATAATTTTTTAATTAAGTTTAATATATTAATAAGTAATTTAATAGGTAATTTAAAGCGCTACCTCTTTTCTATAAATAAAGGAGACTTTTTTAGAGTTTTTCCTTTCTTTTTCTCTCTTTTTCTCTTTATATTTAATTAAAAGATTATAAATATCTCTTTCCCTTTTAAAATTTAATATAAAGCTATTTTAGTCTTTATATAAAGGTTAGTTTAAACCTTTAGTGTTATATTAATCTTAAATAATAAAAGAAATAGCTAGTTAATTAAAAGTTAAAGGCCTTTTAATAAATATTTAATCTCTTTCTATACTTAATTAAGCTTTAACTCTAACCTATATAGAGCGTAAAGTAAGCGTTTCTATACTCCCTTTACTTTATTAAAATAGAAGATTTTAATGTTTATTACTATAATTAATTTAGTAGGTGTCTAATATAAATTTATAGTGGGGCTACTATAGCTAACTTAGATTTTAAGTATTAGTTTAAACTGTTTTAAATATATAATTAAAGCAATAGAATAACTTAATAAAACGGTCCTTAGTAGGGGTAGTTAGGGCCTATACTAGCTTTAAGGCGGTAGTAAAGGGGTTTAAAAATAAAGAGAGAGGGAATAATAATAGTAATAGTAAAGTAAAGGGAAAAAAGGTTTAAAGAAAGAGCTATAGTAAAAGAGATATAAAGATATATAAGTAGCTTTATAGCTAGCTTTATAGCTAATAAGTTTTAGGTTTTTTATTTTCTTTTATTTTTCCTTTTATTTTTTATTTCTCTTTTTTTATTATTATTATTATTATTTTTTTCCTTTTTATATTATTATATATTTTTTTTATATAAATAAAATAAAATAACTTAAGGCCTAATTTAGTTATATATTAATAGTAATATAAATACTAAGGTATAATATATTAATAGTTTAAAGTAATAAAAATAAAGTAGTAAAGGGGTTTATATTAAGCCTATATTAAAAACTAAAAGGTATTATTATTTACTATTATTTATTTTATAAAGTAAAGGTAAGTTAATAATATAAAAAGTAATTAATTTTAAAAAGCTACTTTACTAAATATTATATAAAGCTAAGTTAATTAAAGGTAATATAAATTTTTTTTAAATTTTAAATTAAGCTTATTTTAAACCTTAAAAAGTAAAGGTAGTTATATTTAAAGTATTAAAAAATAAGGTAATAAATATCTTTATAATTACTTTAATAGTAATATATTAATAAGTTTATATTAAAAATATAGTAAAAGTAAAGAAAAAAGTTAAAGCTAATTTTTTTAATATAAAGCTAAATTAAAGCTAATAATTTAAACTTAATAAAATAATAGTAAAGTTAAAGTACTTTTTTTTTAAAATAAAAGTTTAGGTTTTATTTAGCTATAATAAAGTATTAACTTAAGTATTAATAAGCTATTAAAGCTTATTTTTAAAGCTATTACTCTTTTT